>JASAMZ010004654.1:0-20034 GCA_030248115.1 Linhomoeus sp. GSCO2_2 | reverse complement strand
ACTAGTGAAGCATATTTTTGTTTTTTGGGGAAGGGGAGAGTGGGAGGAGGGAATGGGGAATGGGGTTTTGGGAAAACATCAATGGGGAATGTGACATGGGGAAAGGAATAACATAAGAGATTGGGGAAACGTAAATGGAGAATGTGACATTGTGAATAGATTGGAGAAATGGATTTGGGGGGGGGGAGTGGGGAGGGGTGTATAAAATGAGTTATATATTAAAGAATGTAGGCATGAAACGGGTGGCGTATATTGGGGAACCTATGGGTCTGAGCGGTTGGGTGGTTTAGGGAAAGGTGGAAGCGGGGTGCGATTGATTATTGGGGAGTGAGTGAGGGTGAATGTTGAGATACTGTGTTGGAATTCTGCTAAGGATGCTGGCTAGTGCACAGGAAGAGGAGCTTCCAATTCAGTGCCTCAATCTAGCACCTTGCAAACAGACTCTATCCCTTCCCTCCCCTTTTCACATCACACATCACAGCACTGGGTATCCCCCAATAATCAGTCGCACCGCTCCGCTTTGCCTAACCTCCAACCGCTCAGACCCATATGTCCCCCAATACTCCACCCATTCACCCCATTCTCACACACTCAACTCATTCCTAACACCCTCCCCACTCAATCCATTCTCCAATCTATTCACAATGTCACATTCTCCATTTACATTTTCCCAATCCTCAATGTCATCCCTTCCCCATGTCACATTCCCCATTACGTTTCCCGAAACCATTTCCCCAATTTCCCCCTCTTCCTGCTCTCCCTCCTCCAAAAAACAAAACACGCCTCACTAATTCCCCATTTCCATATTACCCATTTTCCTTCTCCCTCATCGAACATTAGCCATTCCAGACAAATTTTGACCCAATTTTGCAAAGACAGCACATAATCTTATAATTTGACACGTTCTCACATAATTTGACATATTCTCTCATAAAATGGCACATAATCTTATAATTATTGACATATTCTCACATAATTTGACATATTCTCACATAAAACGGCACATCATCTCATAATCTGACATATTCACACATCAGAACATTCCCTCGGATATTTTTCCTATCTTCTCACAAAATAATTATGTCTCTCACAGAAATAATATGGCTGACATAAAAAAATTGACCTTCTCATAAACTCGACCTCATATTTTTTACAGATATCCATCGGATTCTCTAACATTCACAAAATTTTATTGTGTCATCAAAATTTTATGTCACTCATAAAAAATAACAGAATCTGGAAAAATTATTCAGACTGCCGCCGGAATCGGGTAATCATGCTTTCGTGGCGCGCGTGTCTAGCGTATAGATATCCAGCTGTGTGCGCTTTTCATGGTGCGGACGTTCAATTTTCCGTAAGCCTGTTTCGTGGCGCGCGTATATTCCCAGATCTACCGCATAGATAGCCAGCCAGCTGTGCGCGCCCACTTCTTTGTTGAGTGCCGTGCGTTGTGTATCCGGAGAATTGGGCACCGGTCACCGGCCGCGGCCGGGCCGATTGCCGGCTGGTTGAAGCTTCACACTGCCAGTAGCTCGGTTTATCCACATTGAGTTTTCCAAATGTGAAACTAGGTCTTTGCTTAATGCGCCGCCGGCCAGCGCACATTGCCGGCTGGTCGAGAGTTCTGCTGCCGGTTGTCGCCCGGTTGTCCGTTAAGCAGAAAGTTTGCCAGCCGGTTCCCGGATGGAATGTTCTGTAGCCGGCGCCCATCTCTATTGCGTATTCCAACAGCAGGGCGTTGTGTTGCCGCTGTTCCACGCTTTTCCGTCGCTGCTACGCTGTTGGCGCGGGCGGTCTGTTGCATAGCAGGCGACGCAATCCCTCCATCTGCTATTCCCGAGTCGGGTCGGAGTGCTTCTATGCAGGGGCTCCTGCACGTAATCCTTGTTAACCCTTCTCTTCGAGAACAACTTTGTCTGCTACAAAAATTAATCCCGGGCGATCCCAATGTTGCCTAGGGACGACCCGCTCAGAAATGCGTGTGCGTTGCTCAAAAAATTAATTCCGGGCGATCCCAACGTTGCCCTGCAAGAACCCTAAGAAAGGAGCGTGTCAGAAGTAGCGCATGAATAGTGGACTTCGGGCGGGCGCTCGTCATATCGGAAAGGCTTCGAAATTCTTTACAAAAGTATCCACTCTTTTACTCTCCCACTCAAACACACTCACAAACCACTCTGTATTAATCAAACAACTCAACTTTTTTAAAACAGCTTGTTATGCCGACGGCACAATTCATTTTCCCCAGAGCGCCTGAGGGGGACTTACCCCACGCAAACGCAAACACGCACCACGGGAAACGCAATTCTCGAGATGCGAACACTAAAATCGCTCTAACTCGCTTAATTTGCGTTGTAGATAGCCAATCTCAATCTCAGTGGATAGCTCACGACTCAGTGAGATTATTTGCGAAACTTGAAAATTTGAATTTCGTGAGTTACAGTAACCCGGAGGTGCAAAAGCACAAAACGGTTCTGACTTGCTCGTCATGGCGGCAAATCGACACGTCAATTTTAAGCTCTTGGTGTGCTCTTTCATGTGTCAGCAAACATTTTGTAATTGACTATAACACGCATCACAGAAACAATAGTTTTGAGTTTTACTCTGTAACTTTCTGAATTGATCATGTTGCAATTCAAGCGACGCTCGGCATGTCATTCCAAGGCTCGCTACGTACTCTGTCATATGTTTGTCAAAACTATGTATGACAAGTTTTTGTCAGTTTTTTGAAAGCGTTGCTCGAAAGTGGAATTTTCTTGCTCTAAAAACCAAATCCCGGGCGATATCAATATTGCTAAGCAATACCTGCTTGCGAAGGGAGAGCTCGTGAAGCGGAGCAATACGGGCAATCATCGCACTCTCTGCAGGAGAGAAACGCTCTATGATGTCGGTAAAGTACAGAAACTCAACTTTTTAATGCCGGAGCTTGTTGCAAAAAGATGGGACTCAGAAGATGGGACTCAGAAGACACCTGGTGAACCTTCAACAAGCACAAAATTTGAATCAGTATGCCGCCAGCGCACTGTACATTGAAGATCCGTCATGTAGCCCATAAAAGTTGCTAGAGCGTTGCCTACACTATGCAAAAGACCGCGCAACAAGATTTGTAACCTAGCAAGATTTATTCAAGAATAATTCGGCTCGAAGCTCTGTTATACCATGTAGTTACCCAAAGGTTCGAAACGCAAAACTTCTCTAACTCGCTCGTCTTCAGTCGTAGAGAGACGATCTTCAGCTCGTTGAATAGGTTTCGGCAGACGGATCATTCCGTCGAGAGAAGTCGACATTCAAAAGTTTGAATTTTGCGAGCTACAGTAACTCAAAGGTTTAAACAGCAAAGCGGCCCTAACTCACTCGTCCTAGATTGAAATAGGAAAGTCGCAGAGATTGAAATCATTCGAAAGTCGCAGGGGGACGACCCTGAGTTCATTCTCTACAGTGATCCGAAGACCCAAAACGCAAAGCGGCTCTAGCTCGCCCGTCTTACGTCGTAGAGCGGCAATCGACACGCCATTTGAAATGTCTCAGCATGCTCTTTCATGCGACTGTATAAATTTTTTTACTTAGAAGAATACCTGTGTGACTGGCTATAGTAATACAATACGCGTCAGAAATTGTAAGGTGGCAACAATAAAAGGTTGAATTTTTACGCAAACAAAGGTGCGTGGCTTGTCGCCACTTGCATTTTCATAGCCAAATACAGCTGCCGAAGCGCCCCCTTCCCCACCTTCCAGTCGAGACCCTACACCAAGCCTGATAAGAATTACCGCGCGACTTTTGTAACACATCGATGTACAGATGATTCAGATAAGCTCTCTTTTTCGCCCGGCCTCAGCCGGGCGACACCGGTAGGAGAGCTCGGCGTGCGTGCGTACGTGCGTGCGTGCGTGTGTGCGTCCTTCACACTGCCAGATCTCGGCGTTGAAAAGTCGTAGAGCGGAGATCTTGGGTTCTACGGATAGGTGTCGACTCACTGAGCATTCCGCTAAGAGGTTTCGAAATTCAAAAGTTTGAATTGCGCGCGATACAGTAACCCGAAAGTCAAAACGCAAAACGGCCCTAGCTCGCTCGTGTTACGTCGTAGAGCAGCAATCGACACGTCAGGTGAAAGCTCTCGACGCGTTCTTTCATGCGGCAGCAAAAGCTCTTGGAATTACGCAAACACGCACCGCCGAAAACGCCATTCTCGACATTTTGACGCTAAAATCGTTCTAACTCGCTCAACTTGCATCGTAAGAGAGACAATCTCAAGGTCAGTGGATAGCTCTCGACTCGCTGATAATTTGTTCTCCCATTGGTCAAAACTCAAAGGATTTGAATTTCGCGAGTTACAGTAACCCGAAGGTTCAAAAACGCAAAACGGCTCTAACTCGTCTGTCTTGCGTTGGTTTTTCGCCGGCCTCCGCCGGGCGACACCCTAGGAGAGCTCGGCGTGCGTGCGTACGTGCGTGCGTGCGTGTGTGCGTCCGTCACGCTGCCAGATCTCGGCGTTGGAAAGTCGTAGAGCGGAGATCTTGGGTTCTACGGATAGGTGTCGACTCACTGAGCATTCCGCTAAGAGGTTCCGAAATTCAAAAGTTTGAATTGCGCGCGCTACAGTAACCCGAAAGTCAAAACGCAAAACGGCCCTAGCTCGCTCGTGTTACGTCGAAGAGCGGCAATCGACACGTCAGGTGAAAGCTCTCGACGCGTTCTTTCATGCGGCAGCAAAAGTTCTTTCAATTACGCAAACACGCACCGCCGAAAACGCCATTCTCGACATTTTGACGCTAAAATCGTTCTAACTCGCTCAACTTGCGTCGTAGAGAGACATTCTCAAGGTGAGTGGATTGCTCTAGTCTCGGTGATCATTTGTTCTCCCATTGGTCGATTCTCAAAAATTTGAATTTCGCGAGTTACAGTAACCCGAAGGTTAAAAACGCAAAACGGCTCTACCTCGTCTGTCTTGCGTTGTAGAGAGGTGATCTTGAGCACCTTGGATAGCTCTGGACTCATTGATCATTTGTTCTCCCGTTGGTCAAAACTCAAAGTTTGAATTTCGCGAGTTACAGTAACCCAAAGGTCCCAAAACCAAAAACGGCTCTAACTCGCTCGTCTTACGTCGTAGAGCGGTGATCGACACGTCAGGTAAAAGCTCTCGACGTGTTCTTTCATGCGGCAGCAACAATTTTTAACATTACGCAAACACGCACCACGTGAAACGCCATTCTCGAGATTCGAACACTAAAATCGCTCTAACTCGCTTGATTTGCGTCGTTGAGAGACGATCTAGAGCTCAGTGGACAGCTCACGGACTCACGGATTATTCCAAAACTTGCTCTGTCATATGTTTGGCAAAACTTTGACAAGTTTTTGTCACTTTTTTAAAAGCGTTGCTCAAAAGAAGGATTTTCTTGCTCTAAAAACCAAATCCCGGGCGATATCAATATTGCTAAGCAATACCCTCTTGCGAAGGGGGAGCTCGTGAAGCGGAGCAATACGGGCGATGAGCTCTCGCACTCTCTGCAGAAAGAACGAAACTCTATGCAATGTCAGTCAGAATACAAACTCAACTTTTTAATACCAGAGCTTGTTGAAAAGGCTTGTCAGTTGTTGTTCATGCCTTGAAATGGCGTTCAAAAGATGCGGAATATGCCTCATCGCTGTTCTAAGTCTGTACGCCCTGCTGGTGGCTCAACCGTTGACCGTTGAGCATGTGCTGACGAAAACTATATACATGATGCGCAAAAACAAGGAAGATTGCAAACATGACAGCTGCTTGATCCTTCCAGCATCAAGTAGAAGGGATGCCGCTTCGACTTCAACCAAAAACAAAGCATTCAGCGGACCTTGCAACGGCACGATCACTGGCATAATTGGCTCCGATGGAACCGGTCTAGGTTTGTGGTTCTGCTTGATCAACTAGAGTCCATTCAAGAAAGGCTGAGTGAGACTGGTGATTATTTCAGTTTGCAGACTCAGCGCTTTGGAAACCCAAATGATTTATGCATCGTTGGATACCCCTGTCGGAGTGTGTTGCCGCGGTGCGTGTTTGGTCATAATCACGCAACACGCACGGTTTGAGGTGTACATGAACAATTCGAGGGTTTGTACAGGGTGGGCGATTTTGACAATTGTTACACCAGTTGTACCCCAAGGTGTCCTGATGTCATAGTTCAAATTTCAGCAAAACCGGTTGGCTACAGCGTTAGTTATGGCCTGCCGCGTACACCCTACTTTACCCCAAAATGGCCAAAATCGCTGAAATCGGCCAAAAAGGGTACACTTTTTTAATAGCTCAAGAAAGAAACACCGAAATTTCTTTAATCTTTCTGCTAGGATTAATTGTCTACACAATGGAACAAACCCCATCTTATTCGGTTGCGACATGCTCGAATACGACTCAATCAGAGAGACCCTACGTTTGGCCGAAACGACGCTTTTCAGCTCGACTGCGCATCGAGGTCGTCCAGCAGGCCGAAAACGGTACCTATTAAAAAGTGTACCCTTTTTTTCGCCCGGCCTCAGCCGGGCGACACCCTAGGAGAGCTCGGCGTGCGTGCGTACGTGCGTGCGTGCGTGCGTGTGTGCGTCCGTCACGCTGCCAGATCTCGGCGTTGAAAAGTCGTAGAGCGGAGATCTTGGGTTCTACGGATAGGTGTCGACTCACTGAGCATTCCGCTAAGAGGTTTCGAAATTCAAAAGTTTGAATTGCGCGCGCTACAGTAACCCGAAAGTCAAAACGCAAAACGGCCCTAGCTCGCTCGTGTTACGTCGTAGAGCGGCAATCGATACGTCAGGTGAAAGCTCTCGACGCGTTCTTTCATGCGGCACAAAAGTTCTTTCAATTACGCAAACACGCACCGCCGAAAACGCCATTCTCGACATTTTGACGCTAAAATCGTTCTAACTCGCTCAACTTGCGTCGTAGAGAGACAATCTCAAGATCAGTGGATAGCTCTCGACTCGCTGATCATTTGTTCTCCCATTGGTCGAAACTCAAAGATTTGAATTTCGCGAGTTACAGTAACCCGCAGGTTTAAAACGCAAAACGGCCCTAACTCGTCTGTCTTGCATTGTAGAGAGGTGATCTTGAGCACCTTGGATAGCTCTGGACTCATTGATCATTTGTTCTCCCGTTGGTCAAAACTCAAAGTTTGAATTTCGCGAGTTACAGTAACCCAAAGGTCCGAAAACGCAAAACGGCTCTAACTCGCTCGTCTTACGTCGTAGAGCGGTGATCGACACGTCAGGTGAAAGCTCTCGACGTGTTCTTTCATGCGGCAGCAACAATTTTTAACATTACGCAAACACACACCACGTGAAACGCCATTCTCGAGATTCGAACACTAAAATCGCTCTAACTCGCTTGATTTGCGTCGTTGAGAGACGATCTCGAGCTCAGTGGATAGCTCACGACTCACGGATTATTTGCAAAACTTGCTCTGTCATATGTTTGGCAAAACTTTGACAAGTTTTTGTCACTTTTTTAAAAGCGTTGCTCAAAAGAGGGATTTTCTTGCTCTAAAAACCAAATCCCGGGCGATATCAATATTGCTAAGCAATACCCTCTTGCGAAGGAGGAGCTCGTGAAGCGGAGCAATACGGGCGATGAGCTCTCGCACTCTCTGCAGAAAGAACGAAACTCTATGCAATGTCAGTCAGAATACAAACTCAACTTTTTAATACCGGAGCTTGTTCGCCGCGCCCCAGCGCGGCGAGTATATATACGGACGCTATTGTCTGTGGGTCTGTGTGTGTGTGTGTGTGTGTCTGTCTGTCTGTCTGTCTGTACGGAACAACTAGACATGACGGTTAGTGCCACCCGATAGAGTCGAATGCGCTGAGTAACGTGCCGTTGTCCGTTTTCGGACATTTGGGTTACTGTAACTCGCGAAATTCAAACTTTGAGTTTTGACCAACGGGAGAACAAATGATCAATGGAGTCCAGAGCTATCCAAGGTGTCTACAAGATCACCTCTCTACGATGCAAGACAGACGAGTTAGAGCCGTTTTGCGTTTTTAAACCTGCAAGCTTTACTGTAACTCGCGAAATTCAAATCTTTGAGTTTCGGACCAATGGAAGAACAAATGATCAGCGAGTCGAGAGCTATCCACTGACCTTCAGATTGTCTCTCTACGACGCAAGTTGAGCGAGTTAGAACGATTTTAGCGTCAGAATGTCGAGAATGGCGTTTTCGGCGGCGCGTGTTTGCGTAATTGAAAGAACTTTTGTAGCCACATGAAAGAACACGTCGAGAGCTTTCACCTGACGTATCGATTGCCGCTCTACGACGTAACACGAGCGAGCTAGAGCCGTTTTGCGTTTTGACTTTCCAAGGGTTACTGTAGCGCGCGCAATTCAAACTTTTGAATTTCGAAACCTCTTAGCGGAATGCTCAGTGAGTCGACACCTATCCGTAGAACCCAAGATCTCCGCTCTACGACTTTTCGACGCCGAGATCTGGCAGCGTGACGGACGCACACACGCACGCACGCACGCACGTACGCACGCACGCCGAGCTCTCGTAGGGTGTCGCCCGGCTGAGGCCGGGCGAAAAAAGGGTACACTTTTTAATAGGTACCGTTTTCGGCCTGCTGGACGACCTCGATGCGCAGTCGAGCTGAAAAGCGTCGTTTCGGCCAAACGTAGGGTCTCTCTGATTGAGTCGTATTCGAGCATGTCGCAACCGAATAAGATGGGGTTTGTTCCATTGTGTAGACAATTAATCCTAGCAGAAAGATTAAAGAAATTTCGGTGTTTCTTTCTTGAGCTATTAAAAAAGTGTACCCTTTTTGGCCGATTTCAGCGATTTTGGCCATTTTGGGGTAAAGTAGGGTGTACGCGGCAGGCCATAACTAACGCTGTAGCCAACCGGTTTTGCTGAAATTTGAACTATGACATCAGGACACCTTGGGGTACAACTGGTGTAACAATTGTCAAAATCGCCCACCCTGTACAAACCCTCGAATTGTTCATGTACACCTCAAACCGTGCGTGTTGCGTGATTATGACCAAACACGCACCGCGGCAACACACTCCGACAGGGGTATCCAACGATGCATAAATCATTTGGGTTTCCAAAGCGCTGAGTCTGCAAACTGAAATAATCACCAGTCTCACTCAGCCTTTCTTGAATGGACTCTAGTTGATCAAGCAGAACCACAAACCTAGACCGGTTCCATCGGAGCCAATTATGCCAGTGATCGTGCCGTTGCAAGGTCCGCTGAATGCTTTGTTTTTGGTTGAAGTCGAAGCGGCATCCCTTCTACTTGATGCTGGAAGGATCAAGCAGCTGTCATGTTTGCAATCTTCCTTGTTTTTGCGCATCATGTATATAGTTTTCGTCAGCACATGCTCAACGGTCAACGGTTGAGCCACCAGCAGGGCGTACAGACTTAGAACAGCGATGAGGCATATTCCGCATCTTTTGAACGCCATTTCAAGGCATGAACAACAACTGACAAGCCTTTTCAACAAGCTCTGGTATTAAAAAGTTGAGTTTGTATTCTGACTGACATTGCATAGAGTTTCGTTCTTTCTGCAGAGAGTGCGAGAGCTCATCGCCCGTATTGCTCCGCTTCACGAGCTCCCCCTTCGCAAGAGGGTATTGCTTAGCAATATTGATATCGCCCGGGATTTGGTTTTTAGAGCAAGAAAATCCTTCTTTTGAGCAACGCTTTTAAAAAAGTGACAAAAACTTGTCAAAGTTTTGCCAAACATATGACAGAGCAAGTTTTGCAAATAATCCGTGAGTCCGTGAGCTGTCCACTGAGCTCGAGATCGTCTCTCAACGACGCAAATCAAGCGAGTTAGAGCGATTTTAGTGTTCGAATCTCGAGAATGGCGTTTCACGTGGTGCGTGTTTGCGTAATGTTAAAAATTGTTGCTGCCGCATGAAAGAACACGTCGAGAGCTTTTACCTGACGTGTCGATCACCGCTCTACGACGTAAGACGAGCGAGTTAGAGCCGTTTTGCGTTTTCGGACCTTTGGGTTACTGTAACTCGCGGAATTCAAACTTTGAGTTTTGACCAACGGGAGAACAAATGATCAATGAGTCCAGAGCTATCCAAGGTGCTCAAGATCACCTCTCTACAACGCAAGACAGACGAGGTAGAGCCGTTTTGCGTTTTTAACCTTCGGGTTACTGTAACTCGCGAAATTCAAATTTTTGAGTATCGACCAATGGGAGAACAAATGATCAGCGAGTCGAGAGCTATCCACTGACCTTGAGATTGTCTCTCTACGACGCAAGTTGAGCGAGTTAGAACGATTTTAGCGTCAAAATGTCGAGAATGGCGTTTTCGGCGGTGCGTGTTTGCGTAATTGAAAGAACTTTTGCTGCCGCATGAAAGAACGCGTCGAGAGCTTTCACCTGACGTGTCGATTGCCGCTCTACGACGTAACACGAGCGAGCTAGGGCCGTTTTGCGTTTTGACTTTCGGGTTACTGTAGCGCGCGCAATTCAAACTTTTGAATTTCGGAACCTCTTAGCGGAATGCTCAGTGAGTCGACACCTATCCGTAGAACCCAAGATCTCCGCTCTACGACTTTCCAACGCCGAGATCTGGCAGCGTGACGGACGCACACACGCACGCACGCACGTACGCACGCACGCCGAGCTCTCCTAGGGTGTCGCCCGGCTGAGGCCGGGCGAAAAAACCAACGCAAGACAGACGAGTTAGAGCCGTTTTGCGTTTTTAACCTTCGGGTTACTGTAACTCGCGAAATTCAAATCTTTGAGTTTCGACCAATGGGAGAACAAATGATCAGCGAGTCGAGAGCTATCCACTGACCTTGAGATTGTCTCTCTACGACGCAAGTTGAGCGAGTTAGAACGATTTTAGCGTCAAAATGTCGAGAATGGCGTTTTCGGCGGTGCGTGTTTGCGTAATTGAAAGAACTTTTGCTGCCGCATGAAAGAACGCGTCGAGAGCTTTCACCTGACGTGTCGATTGCCGCTCTACGACGTAACACGAGCGAGCTAGGGCCGTTTTGCGTTTTGACTTTCGGGTTACTGTATCGCGCGCAATTCAAACTTTTGAATTTCGAAACCTCTTAGCGGAATGCTCAGTGAGTCGACACCTATCCGTAGAACCCAAGATCTCCGCTCTACGACTTTTCAACGCCGAGATCTGGCAGCGTGACGGACGCACACACGCACGCACGCACGTACGCACGCACGCCGAGCTCTCCTAGGGTGTCGCCCGGCTGAGGCCGGGCGAAAAAAGAGAGCTTATCTGAATTATCTACATCCATGCTTACAAAAGTCGCGCGGTAATTCTTATCAGGCTTGGTGTAGGGTCTCGACTGGAAGGTGGGGAAGGGGGCGCTTCGGCAGCTGCAGTTGGCTATGAAAATGCAAGTGGCGACAAGCCACGCACCTTCGTTCGCGTAAAAATTCAACCTTTTATTGTTGCCACCTTACAATTTCTGACGCGTATTGTATTACTATAGCCAGTCACACAGGTATTCTTCTAAGTAAAAAAATTTATACAGTCGCATGAAAGAGCATGCTGAGACATTTCAAATGACGTGTCGATTGCCGCTCTACGACGTAAGACGGGCGAGCTAGAGCCGCTTTGCGTTTTGGGTCTTCGGATCACTGTATAGAATGAACTCAGGGTCGTCTCCCTGCGACTTTCGAATGATTTCAATCTCTGCGACTTTCCTATTTCAATCTAGGACGAGTGAGTTAGGGCCGCTTTGCTGTTTAAACCTTTGAGTTACTGTAGCTCGCAAAATTCAAACTTTTGAATCTCGACTTCTCTCGACGGAATGATCCGTCTGCCGAAACCTATTCAACGAGCTGAAGATCGTCTCTCTACGACTGAAGACGAGCGAGTTAGAGAAGTTTTGCGTTTTGAACCTTTGGGTAACTACATGGTATAACAGAGCTTCGAGCCGAATTATTTCTTGAATAACTCTTGCTAGGTTACAAATCTTGTTGCGCGGTCTTTTGCATAGTGTAGGCAACGCTCTAGCAACTTTTATGGGCTACATGACGGATCTTCAATGTACAGTGCGCTGGCGGCATACTGATTCAAATTTTGTGCTTGTCTCAAGGTTCACCAGGTGTCTTCTGAGTCCCATCTTCTGAGTCCCATCTTTTTGCAACAAGCTCCGGCATTAAAAAGTTGAGTTTGTATTCTGACTGACATTGCATAGAGCGTTTTTTCTGCAGAGAGTGCGAGAGCTCATCGCCCGTATTGCTCCGCTTCACGAGCTCTCCCTTCGCAAGCAGGTATTGCTTAGCAATATTGATATCGCCCGGGATTTGGTTTTTAGAGCAAGAAAATTCCACTTTCGAGCAACGCTTTCAAAAAACTGACAAAAACTTGTCATACATAGTTTTGACAAACATATGACAGAGTACGTAGCGAGCCTTGGAATGACATGCCGAGCGTCGCTCTAATCGCAACATGATCAATTCAGAAAGTTACAGAGTAAAACTCAAAACTATTGTTTCTGTGATGCGTGTTATAGTCAATTACAAAATGTTTGCTGACACATGAAAGAGCACACCAAGAGCTTAAAATTGACGTGTCGATTGCCGCTCTATGACGAGCAAGTCAGAACCGTTTTGTGCTTTTGCACCTCCGGGTTACTGTAACTCACGAAATTCAAATTTTCAAGTTTCGCAAATAATCCACGAGTCGTGAGCTATCCACTGAGATCGAGATTGGCTATCTACAACGCAAATTAAGCGAGTTAGAGCGATTTTAGTGTTCGCATCTCGAGAATTGCGTTTCCCGTGGTGCGTGTTTGCGTTTGCGTGGGGTAAGTCCCCTCAGGCGCTCTGGGGAAAATGAATTGTGCCGTCGGCATAACAAGCTGTTTTAAAAAAGTTGAGTTGTTTTATTAATACAGAGTGGTTTGTGAGTGTTTTAGAGTGGAAGAGTAAAAGAGTGGATACTTTTGTAAAGAATTTCGAAGCCTTTCCGATATGACGAGCGCCCGCCCGGAGTCCACTATTCATGCGCTACTTCTGACACGCTCCTTTCTTAGGGTTCTTGCAGGGCAACGTTGGGATCGCCCGGAATTAATTTTTTGAGCAACGCACACGCATTTCTGAGCGGTTGTTGCAAGGCAACATTGGGATCGCCCGGGATTAATTTTTGTAGCAGACAAAGTTGTTCGCAAGACAAGGGTTAACAAGGATTACGTGCAGGAGCCCCTGCATAGAAGCACTCCGACCCGACTCGGGAATAGCAGATGGAGGTATTGCGTCGCCTGCTATGCAACAGACCGCCCGCGCCAACAGCGTAGCAGCGACGGAGAAGCGTGGAACAGCGGCAACACAACGCCTGCTGTTGGAATACGCAATAGAGATGGGCGCCGGCCAGAACATTCCATCCGGGAACCGGCTGGCAAACTTTCTGCTTAACGGACAACCGGGCGACAACCGGCAGCAGAATTCTCGACCAGCCGGCAATGTGCGCTGGCCGGCGGCGCATTAAGCAAAGACCTAGTTTCACATTTGGAAAACTCAATGTGGATAAACCCAGCTACTGGCAGTGTGAAGCTTCAACCAGCCGGCAATCGGCCCGGCCGCGGCCGGTGACCGGTGCCCATCTCCAGTACACAACGCACGGCACTCAACAAAGAAGTGGGCGCGCACAGCTGGCTGGCTATCTATGCGGTAGATCTAGATACGCGCGCCACGAAACAGGCTTACGGAATCGAACGTCCGCACCACGGGAAGCGCACACAGCTGGATATCTATACGCTAGACACGCGCGCCACGAAACACGCTTACCCGATTCCGGCGGCAGTCTGAAGAATTTTTCCAGATTCTGTTATTTTTTATGAGTGACATAAAATTTTGATGACACAATAAAATTATGTGAATGTTAGAGAATCCGATTATCTGTAAAAAATATGAGGTCGAGTTTATGAGAAGGTCAATTTTTTTATGTCAGCCATATTATTTCTGTGAGAGACATAATTATTTTGTGAGAAGATGGGGAAAATATGAGAGGGAATGTTTTTATGTGCGAATATGTCAGATTATGAGATGATGTGCCGTTTTATGTGAGAATATGTCAAATTATGTGAGAATATGTCAAATTATGAGATTATGTGCCATTTTATGAGAGAATATGTCAAATTATGTGAGAACGTGTCAAATTATAAGATTATGTGCTGTTTTTTGCAAAATTGGGTCAAAATTTGTCTGGAATGGCTAATGTTCGATGAGGGAGAAAGGAAATGGGGAATATGGAAATGGGAATTAGTGAGGCGTGTTTTGTTTTTTGGGGAAGGGGAGAATAGGAAGAGGGGGAAATTGGGGAAATGGTTTTGGGGAAACGTAAATGGGGAATGTGACATGGGGAAGGGGATGACATTGAGGATTGGGGAAACGTAAATGGAGAATGTGACATTGTGAATAGATTGGAGAAATGGATTGAGTGGGGAGGGTGTTAGGAATGAGTTGAGTGTGTGAGAATGGGGTGAAATGGGTGGAGTATATTGGGGGACATATGGGTCTGAGCGGTTGGAGGTTAGGCAAAGCGGAAGCGGTGCGACTGATTATTGGGGGATAATTGAGTGTGCGAATGTGCGGTATGCGGAAGGGGGAGAAGGGAAGGGATAGAGTTGTTTGCAAGGTGCTAGATTGAGGCACTGAATTGGAAGCTCCTCTTCCTGTGCACTAGCCAGCATCCTTAGCAGAATTCCAACACAGTATCTCAACATTCACCCTCACTCACTCCCCAATAATCAATCGCACCGCTTCCACCTTTCCCTAAACCACCAAACCGCTCAGACCCATAGGTTCCCCAATATACGCCACCCGTTTCACGCCATTCTCACATACACAACTCATTCACAACACCCGCCCCACTGTTGTTCCCCAAATCCTTTTCCACAATCTATTACCAATGTCACATTCTCCATTTACTTTTCCCCAATTTCCCCCTCTTTCCATTTCCCCATTTTCGTTTCCCTGAACAAAACATATGCCTCACTTCGTTCCCATTTTCATCTCCCCCATTTCCTTCCACCCCATCACCGAACATCAACCATTCCAGACATAATTTGACACATTTTGACATAAAGCAGCATAGCTCCTCATAATTTGACGTATCTCCTCATAAAACGGCACATAATCTCATAATTTGACATATCTCCTCATAATTCCATGCATCATCTCATATTTTGACATATTCTCTCATAAAAAGGCACATCATCTCATAAAAGTCTCGCTTCCCCATAAAACGATCCATCCTCTCATAATTTTCATAAAAATTTTAACAATCACATAATTTTGGCCTTCTCATATTATGAGAAAGTATCAATCCACATAATTCTCATAAAAACTACGTTCTCATAATATGAGAATTCCAAATTCTCATAAAAAAATTTAACAACCACATAAAAAGTATGTTAAAATAAAAATCTTCTCATAAAGCCCGCCGGAATCGGTTACGCAATCGAGCGTCCGCGCCAGCAGAGCGTGCGAACGAGAGAGCGCAGAACGGAAACAAAGACAAACCAATTACTGCAGCGACTTAACCGTATGGAGAACCAATGCCGACTTCATCTACAGCGCAGAATACCCGAAATTGGATTACAGCGCAGAATACCCGAAATTGGATATTGCCCCGAAGAATCCCCACGCTTAGGGTTTCGACAACACATGGTTAAGGTGCCCATATATTTTACCACACAAAGATTCACCGCAAATCCCGCCCGAACATGACTTTAGAGGACACGATACGGAAATCAAATTTCCCCCACCAACAAATGCCGGCGCACAGCAGGGCAGAACTGTACCGCGGTCATACCTGGTCGTAAGAAGTAGTGGAAAGAAACTTCTTTACGACAGCAGTTGTTGTTGAAACTTCTTACCAGTGCCGACTTCGTCTATCTGCGGCGCAGAACCAATGCCGACTTTGTCAACAGCGCAGAATGCCCGAAATTGGATACTGCACCGAACAATCCCCACGCTTAGGGTTTCGACAAAACATGGCTAAGGTGCCCCAATTGTCGACGAAAAGTCGCAAATCCTGGTCCGCATCGCAAAACGAGTGCCGCATTCGGAATCAGCGCCCTCGAAAGCACTGAAATCGACTCCAGCTGCGATTCTGTCAACAGAGACGTACTTCAAATTTTGAACCCGGCCGGGGGTACGGTAGCGGGAAAAATATTTTTGAAAATCGGTTCCGTATCACTTTTCAACGGGGAATCACCTGGTGGACTCCATTTAGCCATTAAGAGTCGTATTCGAGCGTTGCAGCAGGCCAAAGTCGAAAATTGTCGAAAATAAGTCAACAAAGGTGTACTTCGAATTTGGACGCGGCCGGGGGTACGGTAGCCGGAAAACTATGTTTGAAAATAGGTTCCGTATCACTTTTCGACGGGGAATCACGTCGTGCACCCGATTCAGCCATTAAGAGTCGGATTCCAGCGTTACAGCAGCCCGAAGTCGAAAAGTGCCGAAAATCGGTCAAAATCGCCACCTTTTGGTCAGTCATAACTTTTAATTTAAACGGTCGATTCCGGCCATTTTGGTGTCAAATGAAAGCAAATCGATAGGCGCTTTGGGCGTTAGGACTTTGGGAGCGATCGTACACCGGAATCTCACAACTCGAATTTTTACACCGGAATTTCAAAAAAAATATTTCTTTGTTTGGCCATAACTTCCGCGCGGAACCACCTGGGAAGCTGAGGTTTCTTTTCCAAGGTAGATATTCACGAGGACTATAACATATCCAAAAATCACCAAAATCGACCAAGTATTGCGACAGTTATGGAGCGGTAAACTTTTCCGTAGTTCAAACCAGGCAAGTCGTCCGGGGGACACAGTATACTCCACAAATTTGGACTCCTACGCATGGTGACTCCTCTGCTGTTGTGGCCTCCTGGCACCCCCAATCGCAAAGCAATGCTGCATTCGTGATCTACATACCAAAACACCTCAACTTCGACGTACAACACCCCTAGTTTCCTATGGACACCGAGAACTGAAATTCTGCACTTGGGGTACGGTAGCATACAAATTCGTCGTAGGTACGTTCAAACATCATCTAAACGCTAAACGAATGCCAAATTCGTAATCAGCGCCCCCGAAAACCCCAAAATCGAGTATAATATTGCCAAAGTCGACCGGACACCCAAAATTCAAATGGACGCGGCAGGGTTACTGTAGCTCTGCAAATTTGTCAAAAACACTTTTCTGAACCAGATTTTAACGTAGAATCGTTTAAAACCACTTTTGAAACGATCCGGCAACGCATTCGAGCGCTACAGACGCTGAAACGCGAAAACCGCAAAATTCGATCCCGGAGTCGAAAAAGTCGCAGTGTAAGAAAGTTTTTTGTGTTTCGCCCGATTTTCTCCGTTTATGGCTAATTCGATAGAGGACATCTGGGAAGGAGCAACAAGAGTGGTCTCGCCGCTCTAGCTGC
Source organism: Linhomoeus sp. GSCO2_2 (assembly GCA_030248115.1). Taxonomy (NCBI): domain Eukaryota; kingdom Metazoa; phylum Nematoda; class Chromadorea; order Monhysterida; family Linhomoeidae; genus Linhomoeus; species Linhomoeus sp. GSCO2_2. The sequence goes on along the minus strand of JASAMZ010004654.1, from coordinate 2,644 downwards.
TACCTAGCTCGCACAGCAGCCCGTCAAAGTCGACCCGGGGCCAAAAATTGCGAATTTTTCAAATTTGGCGCCAAAATGGGTCCCGCAGCGATCTAATTCTCTTTTTGCACCCTCGGCCCTATCGAGTAGTACAACATATCAAAAGATAGTATATACCATTATATGCAACTTTCTCGAGTTCTACCTTGCTCAACCCAGTTTTCAGTACTTTGAAAATTTAAATTTTTGAATTTCCCGCCAACGGGGTCCCGGAGCGTGACCCCATATGCCGTGCAGGTTGCCAACCTACTAGGGCTACCCAACGCAAAAGACCGTTTGCAAATCGGCCGCTTCACGCGCGAACGCCGTTGACTCAAAGTTTCTGCGTTTCGCGCACAAACGCTATATACTCCACACTTTTTTGTGGAGTATAAAAAACGCCGTTTTTTTTTTAAATTTTTCTCAAAATTTTTCCACTACGCAAAAAAATGAAGGTGCTTGCACACCTACTATCCCTCGAGAGCTATCGATTAAAAAAAACCGTTTCCAAATCGGATCAACCACGCGAAAGTTATCGATGAAATACGGATTATGAAATCGGTGCCCCGACTATAGCACTCCGCCTTTTCAAGTCGGAGTGCTAAAAACAAAAGTATTTCTTTAGAAACGACTATTCAACAACTGCTTAACGTAAGCTTTCAAACGATCGAACGAATGCCGCCCTACAACGTAAGATGAGCGAGTTAGGGCCAATTTGCTGTTTGAACCTTTGAGTTACTGTAGCTCGCGAAATTCAAATTTTGCATCTCGACTTCTCCTAACGGAATGATCAGTGTGACGAAACCTATTCAACGTGCTTAAAATCGTCTCTCTACGACGGAAGACGAGCGAGTTAGAGAAGTTTTTCGTTTTGAACCGTTGGGTTACTGTAGGTCGCGATTTTCAAACTTTTGAGTTTTGACCAATAGAAGAACAAATGATCAGTGAGTCGAGACCTATCCAAAAAACTCAAGATCGTCTCTCTACGACGCACGCTGAACGAGGTAGAGCGATTTCTGTGTTATAAACGCGACAATGTCGCTTTTCGTGTTGCGTGTTTGCGTAATTAAGAAAATTTTTCTGCTAAACGAAAAGCGCGTCGAGACCTTTTAGTTGACCTATCGCACGCCGCTCTACGACGTAAGAAGAGCGAGTTACATGTAGGGTCGCTTTGCTGTTTGAACTTTTGAGTTACTGTAGCTCGCGAAATTCAAACTTTTGAATCTCGACTTTTGTTAACGGAATGATCAGTGCGCCGAAACCTATTCAACGAGCTCAAGAACGTCTCTCTACGACGGAAGACGAGCGAGTTAGAGAAGTTTTGCGTTTTGACATTTGGGTTACTGTAGCTCGCGATATTCAAACTTTTGAGTTTCGACCAATAGAAGAACAAATTATAAGTGAGTCGAGAGCTATCCAACAAACTCAAGACCGTATCTCTACGACGCACGCTGAGCGAGTTAGAGCGATTTCTGTGCTAAAACGCGAGAATGTCGCTTCTCGTGTTGCGTGTTTGCGTAATTTAGAAACTTTTCATGTCAAACGAAAGCGCACGTCGAGACCTTTTAGTTGAACTATCGCACGCCGCTCTACGACGTAAGACGAGCGCGTTAGAGCCGTTTTCCGTTTTGACATTCGGGTTACTGTAGCGCGCGCAATTTAAACTTTTGAATTTCGAAGTCTCTTAGCGACATTACCAGTGAGTCGAGGCCTATCCATAAAGTTCAAGATCTCCTTCCTACGACTTGCAGACGCCGAGATATGAGAGCGTGACGAACGGACGTACGTACGTACCGGGATTTTCTGTTTAGAAGCCCCACCACTCGACGAGATTGAGGCGATGAAAGAGGCGTCGAGGGTGAGGCTTCTAAACGGAAGAACCCGGTGTTTTGAATGAGGGGGGGGGGGGCGTTCAAACCACCGGGATTTTCTGTTTAGAAGCCCCACCACTCGACGAGATTGAGGCGATGAAAGAGGCGTCGAGGGTGAGGCTTCTAAACGGAAGAACCCGGTACGTACGTACGGACGAACGGACGAAGAACTCTCGTAGGGGTTCGCCCGGCTGAGGCCGGGCAAGAAATATAACGCCAAAGACTTAGTGAGACGATCAAGGGACGAACCGCCCCGTTCTTTTAACCCCGGCCAAGCTCACACTTTGAACTCAACGGTGCGCTCAAAGGGGCCAAATGGACATGGAAATCGCTCAGTGGCTGTCGCTATTCCGAGAGTAGACCAGTCAAAATCAAGCGGACGTTTCCGAACCGAACACGTCAGCCCAAAAGTCAAATTACAGTAACTAAAGTAAAGACCAACTGATAACAAGGTTCTTAAAAAGCGGAGTAGTTTTGAGCTTTGTACTTTTACCGAGATCGTAGCGAGGCCCTGTTCAATTTCGTGTAACGTCTCAACTCTTCTCGCGACCGCACTAAGTATGTATTAGAGTGGTCTTGCTACGCAACATTGGGTTTGCCTGGGTTTATCCTTTACACCAAGAGACTATGACTAAGACGCGCACCGTGTAAGTCGATTCGTGACGTGTTTTACACTCACTACATTATACGGCTCTACAAATTGGCTGGACAGACTGGAGAAATTGGTGGAAACGCCGTCGTCTTCGTCGTCGTCG
>JASAMZ010004653.1:22500-30775 GCA_030248115.1 Linhomoeus sp. GSCO2_2 | reverse complement strand
ACCTCTTCGTTCAGTTACGTATTGCTTGTCGAAAATAGAACGTCTTGGATTCGTTTAGCGAGGACGCTGCCTGTATTGATAAAACGCATTGAGAGCAACTTGAGAAGTACCTTTGACTTCTACGACTCGGCCTCAAGCTCAGGCTTGGGTTTGTAGGCCTATGTAGGCTTGTAGTCTGTCTTAGGCTTTTAGGCTTAGGCTTGTAGGCATAGGCTTGTAGTCTTAGTCTTTTAGGCTTAGGCTTGTAGGCTTCGGGTTGCTGGCTTAGGCTTGTAGGCTTAGACTGGTAAACTTTAATCCGTAGGCTTAGGTAGACTGACTTGGAAGGTTCGCATTTCACACATTCGAGCTGGAATTAAATGACGAAGCACGAGCCCAATGAGACCTTTTCATCGCTGATTGCAGCGATGGACTGCTGCAAGAAGCTGGGGGTGCCCAACGACTGCACCAAGACCTACTGCAACGGGCCAGTGTGCGACGTTAGGAAGGCGGAGACGATGAAACATTGTCAGAAACACGAGGGCATGATTCTCAGCTGTCAGATGAAAATGATGGAGTATAAACCCAGGTGGAGCGAGCGATGGAGGCCCCCGAAGAATTGTATTGCTAAGTGAAACGATGGTTGTACTGTTCATCATTATCTGGAAGGCTCTAATCACGCGTTGTTCTCTCACGGGAGGGAAAAGTGCAGCGCTGCGCGATTTCTGTGAAATTGTTGTTGTGCGAGCGGAGCCGAGCTTGAGTCCAGGGTCGTGAAATATAGCTGACTGATGGGATCAAACTCTGTAGGCAACCCATACGTGTAAGCGCCAACCGGCCGGGGGGGGGGGGGTCGGGGGGGGGGGGGGGGGGTATAGGACCCCTCAGGGGAGGGGGGTCTCAACCCCCTGGAGGGGGGGGGTCAAATAGCCTAAAATTTTTGCTAAAAAGTACCAAAAAATAAGAAAATTTTGCAAAAATAGGCCAAAAAGTGCCAAAAATCTATTAATTTTGGTCAAAAATGTCCAAAATATAGGCCGCAGGCGAAAATTTTGCTATTTTCAAGCGCCGCAGGCGAAATTTTTGCCATTTTTTCGCCCGGCCTCAGCCGGGCGAACCCCTACGAGAGCTTATCGTCCGTGCGTGCGTGCGTGCGTCCGTCCGTCACGCTCTCATATCTCTGCGTTGGAACGTCGTAGAAAGGAGATCTTGGGCTTTATGGATAGCTCTCGATTTACTGGTAATGTCGCTAAGAGACTTCGAAATTCAAAAGTTTGAATTGCGCGCGCTACAGTAACCCGAAGGTTCAAACTGAAAACGGCTCTAACTCGCTCGTCTTACGTCGTAGAGCGGCGCGCGATAGGTCAACTAAAAGGTCTCGACGTGCGCTTTCGTTTGGCATTAAAAGTTTTTTTAATTACGCAAACACGCAACACGAAAAGCGACATTATCGCGTTTTTAACGCAGAAATCGCTCTAACTCGCTCAGCGTGCGTCGTACGGAGACGATCTTGGGTTGGTTGGATAGCTCTCGACTCACTGATCATTTGTTCTTCTATTGGTCGAAACTCAAAAGTTTGAATTTCGGGAGCTACAGTAACCCAAAGGTTTAAAACGCAAAACTTATCTAACTCTCTCGTCTTCCGTCATAGAGAGACGATCTTGAGTTCGTTGAATAGGTTTCGGCACGCTGATAATTTCGTTAAGGAATCGAAATTCAAAAGTTTGAATTGCGCGCGCTACAGTGAAACAAAAGTCCAAAACGCAAAACGGCTCTAACACGCCCGTCTTACGTTGTAGGGCGGCGTGCGATAGGTCAACTAAAAGGCCTCGACGTGCTATTTCACCTGGCGTAGAAATTTTGTTAATTACGCAAACACGCGCCACGAAAAGCAACATTCTCGCGTTTTTAGCATAGAAATCGCTCTAACTCGCTCAGCGTGCGTCGTAGAGAGACGATCTTTAGTTGCTGGATAGATCTTGACTCACTGATCATTTGTTTTTCTATTGGTCGAAACTCAAAAGTTTGAATATCGCGAGCTACAGCAACCCAAAGGTTCAAACAGCAAATCAGCCCTAACTCGCTCGTCTAACGTTGTAGAGCGACATTCGTTCGACCGCTTGAAAGCTTACGTTGAGGCAGTTGTTGAACGGCCATTCCTAAAGAAATACTTTTGTTTTTTATTTTAAATCCTTGTCTTACGAACAACTTTGTCTGCTAAAAAAATTAATCCCGGGCGATCCCAATGTTGCCTTGCAACAACCGCTCAGAAATGCGTGTGTCTTGCTCAAAAATTAATCCCGGGCGATCCCAATGTTGCCCTGCAAGAACCGCTCAGAAAGCAGCGCGTCAGAAGTAGCGCATGAATAGTGGTCTCCGGGCGGGCGCGCGTCATATCGGAAAGGCTTCGAAATACTTTACAAAAGTATCCACTCTTTTACTCACAAACCACTCTGTATTAATAAAACAACTCAACTTTTTTAAAACAGCTTGTTAAGCGCCGCAGGCGAAAATGTTTTAAATTTTCACGGGGGGGGGGGGGTCTTTTGGGGAAGGCGGGAGGGGGGTACCTGGGGGGTATGGGGGGTACACTTTGGGCTGGGGGCTTTCGGCTACCCCCCCCCCCCCCCCCCGGTTACACGTATGAGGTAACCTGTATTCCGGTTTAATATTTCAGACGCGAGTAGAAGATACTGTACCAGTCTTAATTCAAGCATTTTGAGCAACTTTGAGCCCAAGCGTAAGGATAAGCATAAGGCTAAACCGAAGCAGAAGTAAGCATAAGCCTAGCATAAACCAAACCATCAGCCAAAGCACAAGCCTAAGCGCAAGTCTAAGCATAAGCACAAGCATAATCTTAAGTCTAACCTTGTAGGTAGGTAGGTAGATTGTATGATTGTATGTATTGTGTGTAGATCGTTGTGTGTATTGCAGAACGGATATGTGGGGAAACTATAGCCCCCCCCCCCCCCTTCCCCAACTACAGACAGAAACCAATAACGGGGCATCAGACGTTGAATATTGACCAACCGTCTGTTATTTTCGACAGAGGGCAGCAGCAGCAGGAGCAAGTGAACAAACAAACAACCCGGCCAATCTGTCTACAGAGAACTGTGGGAGCCCTTTGATAGGTGTATTGCACCTTTGCTGAACGAGTGTATGCTGCCAGGTGGAGCTACATAGACGGTACAGCAGACAAACAGACCACTAGACTAGGCTGTAGCCTCGAAACGAAAATGCCTACTTGTTCCGTGGAAAACTTTCGAGTAGTCAGGCTCGAGAGGCTGCAGTGACAAACAAATATGTGAAGTAGAATGCGTAAAGTTTCAAGTTACAAAAAGTCGCCATGGCGTCAAAACAAACTGCTAAATAGCACTTGGGTATGCAGGTATGTATGCAAATTGCGTGCCTATGCAGATAATACCCAGCTCCTTGCCTATGTGCCCTTGAAACACACTTCCCCGCTTGTGAATTTTGGTAATTCTTAGCAAATACGTACTAAATCTCCGGATTTCTATGCGACGCCAAGCACGGACATCCGCAAACAATGGGGGTGCATTGATACTATCTTCATAGGCACTAGGTATCTTTCACGCGAATCTTATCGCTCGCATGGTTGATGCGCGAGGTGCGAGAAAGGCGCCAAGTTTGGCCCCGGAATCGGAATCGTCACACCATATGATCTGGCTACTATGCAACTACTAGGAATCTTGTTATTGGCATGACTGTGTTGTGTTTACACACAGTGTAAAACTATTAGGCTACTACTCTGTTTCTCTGTGTTGGTCGTTTGAATTTGCGGCGCGCAACTTGCGCCTTGGCTTAGTCCCTTACTGGTAACAAACCATGCCCCGGCATTTCTTGTGTCTAGTTTCCTCCAGCGTGCTTCCCTTTCTGTAGGATAAAGGTACTCTGTTCTATTCCTTTTCGAAGCCATTGAAACGGCAGCAGTAGTCAGAAACCTTCGACTGTGAAGCGTGCCAGATGTCGTCCAGGAAACCCCCCGCTGAGGGGCGCCTTTTCAAACGAGCCTGCTCACATTGTGTGCAGAATACATAAGGTGTGCTCTAGGTATAGGCATGCACCTACACTGTGGTACGAATGGAAGCAGCAAACGAGTGGTATTGTGCTCTGTGCCATTCAGTATGGAAGAAAGGTGGTTTCAGTTGGATATCGTTAGCTACACGTGTATTGAAATGTTTCTTCTTGCCATTCTAGAGTGTAAAAAGCCTTAATCAAGTTGACTCATCGTCTGCTGAACTTAGTATGCATGTTGTACACGCTACCCAATCATTCTTGCAGTAGCTAGGCTACTAAACAAGCTCCGGTATTAAAAAGTTGAGTTTGTATTTTGACTGACATTGCAAAGAGTTGCGTTCTTTCTGCAGAGAGTGCGAGAGTTCATCGCCCGCATGCTCCGCTTCATGAGCCCCCGCTTCGCAAGAGGGTATTGCATAGCAATATTGATTTCGCCCGCGATTTGGCTTCTAGAGCAAGAACATCCCTCTTTCAAGCAACGCTTTTAAAAAAGTGACAAAAACTTGTAAAAGTGTTGGCAAACAATTGACAGAGCACAAAAGAGCGCACTACGAGCAATAAGCAAACCGTGTCGCACTTCTGCATGTAGCAAAGAGCGATCTTAGCGTTAAAATCGCGAGAATGGCGTTTTATGCCGTGCGTGTTTGCGTAATTGAACAAAGTTGTGTAGCCGCGTGAAAGAACACGTCGAGAGCTTTCACCTGGCGTGCCGATTGCCACTCTACGACGTAAGACGAGCGAGTTAGAGCCGTTTGTGCTTTTGCACCTACTGATTACTGTAACTCCCGAAATTCCAATCTATGAATTTCCACCAATAGAACAAACGATCAGTGAGTCGGGAGCTGTGTAAAAAGCTCGAGATCGTCTCTCTACGACGCAAGTTGAGCGAGTTGGAGCGATCTAAGCGTCAAAATCCCGATAATGGCGTTTCAGCGGTGCGTGTTTGCGTAATTGAGCAAAGTTTTGCAGCCGCGTGAAAGAGCACGTCTGAGCTTTCACCTGGCGTGTCGATTGGCGCTCTCCGATGTAAGACGAGCGAGTTCGAGCCGTTTTGTGCTTGCACCTTCGAGTTACTGTAACTCGCAAAATTCAAACTTTTGAATTTCGACCGATTGGAGGACAAATGATCAGTGAGTCGGGAGCTATCCAAAAAGCTCGAGATCATCTCTCTACGACGCCAGTTGAGCGAGTTAGAGCGATCTTAGTGTCAGAATCCCGAGAATGGCGTTTTCAGCGGTGCGTGTTTGCGTAATTTTGAACATTTTTACTGCCACGTGAATGGGCGCGTCGAGAGCTTTCATCTGACGTGCCGATTGCCACTCTACGACGTAAGACGAGTGAGTTAGAGCCGTTTTGCGTTTTCGACCTTCAGGTTACTGTAACTCGCGAAATTCAAATTTTTGAGTCTCGACACCCATTATGACTAATGATCAGTGAGTCGAGACCTATCCGTAGAGCCCAAGATCTCCGCTCTACGACTTTCCAACGCCGAGATCTGAGACCGTTCCGCACGCACGCACGCACGCACGGCCGCACGCACGCCGAGCTCTCGTATGGTGTCGCCCGCCTGAGGGCGGGCGAAAACAAGCTGTTTTAAAAAAGTTGAGTTGTTTGATTAATACAGAGTGGTTTGTGAGTGTTTTAAAGTGGAAGAGTAAAAGAGTGGATACTTTTGTAAAGTATCAAACCTTTCCGATATGACGCGCGCCCCCGCCCCGAGTCCACTATTCATGCGCTACTTCTGACACACTCCTTTCTGAGAGGTTCTTGCAGGGCAACATTGGGATCGCCCGGGATTATTTTTTTGAGCAAAGCACACGCATTTCTGAGCGGTTGTTGCAGGGCAACATCGGGTAGCACCGGGATTAATTTTTTTAGCAGACAAAGTTGTTCGTAAGGCAAGGGTTTAAAAAGACGAAAGTGTTTCTTTCAGGAATGACCATTCAACAACTGCCTCAACGTAAGCTTTCAAACAATCGAACAAATGCCGCTCTACAAGACAAAGACGTAGAGCAGACAAGTTCGGGCCGATTTGCTCTTTGAACCTTTGAGTTACTGTAGCTCGCGAAATTCAAACTTATGAGTTTCGACCAATAGAAAAACAAATGATCAGTTCATTCAAGAGCTATCCAGCAACTCAAGACCGTCTCTCTACAACGCACGCTGAGCGAGTCAGAGCGATTTCTATGCTACAAACGCAAGAATAGCGCTTTTCGTGGTGCGTGTTTGCGTAATTTGCCAAAATTTTTACCCCAAGTGAAAGAGCACGTCGAGACCTTTTAGTTGACCTATCCCACGCCGTTCTACGACGTAAGACAAGCGTGTTAGAGCCATTTTGCGTTTTGGACCTTCGGGTTACTGTAGCGCGCGCAATTCAAACGTTTGAATTTCGACTTCTCTTAACAGAATTATCAGTGTGCTGAAACCTCTTCGATGAACTCAAGATCGTCTCTCTATGACGTAAGACGAGCGAGTTAGATAAGTTTTGCGTTTTAAACCTTTGGGTTACTGTAGCTCCCGAAATTCAAACTTTTGAGTTTCGACCAATAGAAGAACAAATGATCAGTGAGTCAAGAGCTATCCAACCAACCCAAGATCGTCTCAGTAAGACGCACGCTGAGCGAGTTAGAGCGATTTTTGCGTTAAAAACGCGAGAATGTCGCTTTTCGTGGTGCGTGTTTGCGTAATTACAAAATTTTTACGCCAAGTGAAAGAGCACGTCGAGACCTTTTAGTTGACCTATCGCACGCCGCTCTACGACGTAAGACGAGCGATTTTAATAGCCGTTTCTAGTTTGAACCTTCCGGTTACTGTAGCGCGCGCAATTCAAACTTTTGAATTTCGAAGTCTCTTAGCAACATTACCAGTAAGTCGAGAGCTATCCATAAAGCCCAAGATCGCCGTCCTACGACTTACCAACGCCGAGATATGAGAGCGTTACGAACGAACGGACGAACGGACGAACGCACGAAAAGCTCTCGTAGGGGTTCGCCGTGCGTGTTTGCGTAATTAACAAAATTTCTACGCCAAGTGAAATAGCACGTCGAGACCTTTTAGTTGACCTATCGCACGCCGCCCTACAACGTAAGACGAGCGTGTTAGATCCGTTTTGCGTTTTGGACCTTCGTGTTACTGTAGCGCGCGCATTTCAAACTTTTGAATTTCGACTTCTCTTAACGGAATTGTCAGTGTGCCGAAACCTATTCAGCGAACTCAAGATCGTCTCTCTACGACGAAAGACGAGCGAGTTAGATAAGTTTTGCGTCTTAAACCTTTGGGTTACTGTAGCTCCCGAAATTCAAACTTTTGAGTTTCGACCAATAGAAGAACAAATGATCAGTGAGTCGAGAGCTATCCAACCAACCCAAGATCGTCTCCGTACGACGCACGCTGACCGAGTTAGAGCGATTTCTCCGTTAAAAACGCGATAATGTCGCTTTTCTTGTTGCGTGTTTGCGTAATTAAGAAAACTTTTAATGCCAAACGAAAGCGCACGTCGAGACCTTTTAGTTGACCTATCGCGCGCCGCTCTACGACGTAAGACGAGCGAGTTAGAGCCGTTTTCAGTTTGAACCTTCGGGTTACTGTACCGCGCGCAATTCAAACTTTTGAATTTCGAAGTCTCTTAGCTGAATGATCAGTGAGTCGAGACCTATCCATAAAGCCCAAGATCTCCTTCCTACGACGTTCCAACGCCGAGATCTGAGAGCGTGACGGACGGACGGACGGACGGACGAACGAACGAACGCACGCACGATAAGCTCTCGTAGGGGTTCGCCCGGCTGAGGCCGGGCGAAAAAATAGGCACTGATAACTGCTGATGTTGCACACCTATGTATGACAGTGCAAGCAACCACGTGCCTACCTACTACTAGCACAGTAGCCTTCTTATGCAGGCACTTGTCTAGAGGTGTCGGCTAGCAATGTGTTTTGCAGCTGCCGCTAACACCCATCATTTTACTGGATTATGCAGCAGGCGCGCTACTCAGCCCTGCAATGCATTACTTTCCCTGCCTTCTCTGCTAGCGAGCTGCGTGCGTAGCGCTCTCTTCTGCAGGGAAGTAAGTTAGTACCAGTGTTATGAGAAGTCTGCGCCATTGCGCACATGTCACAAACCTACCTAACGCACCTACAGTATGTATATCTGTGCCAACGCGACTACACTCGCACTCTCCTGAGCCCCTCCACTCAGCACGCCATCGATATTCTATCCAGTTTCGCTTTTGCTTCCTCCTTCTTGCCTACAGCACATAAGGGG
>JASAMZ010004653.1:0-17500 GCA_030248115.1 Linhomoeus sp. GSCO2_2 | reverse complement strand
AAAGACATTTAAAATACCAATTAACAGTGTTGAATGATTGAACTATGTACTGGAGATATACCGTACCCATTACAGTATGATCTATTCCCTTTGTCTACTCAATTCGCCACATTTATATAGCACACACTTATCAGTTTGTCATCTTCAGGACTTCGCCATCATGCGCAAGACTTCGCGCCCGTTATCAGTGGAAGTGCTGGGAATGTTATCCTTATCACACGACCAGGATCCGATCAAGGTCTATCTGAACACGATGTGCTGCTATGATTTGGCCCCTCATACAGGCTCAATCGTCGTGCTGGACAAGAAGCTTTCCGTGAGTGCTAGTGGTTGTGACAAGTTTGGACGGTCGACGGATGAGTGCCGCTTGTAGCTGCAAAGTTGATAACGTGAAGTTAGGCATCTGAAAGCTACTTGGAATACCATTCATCGAACGATTGGCGTGTAGCGCAGATGAAGTTGGACGGCCTAAGTTACCCATGCCATGTTACATTTTGTCGGCTGGTCCTTTGACATCCTTCCATTGTACTGTACTTGCCTTTGCTATCCACAACAGAGCAGGCCACTGAGTCAGATACAGTCAAGTACAACGGGAAATCCTTCTTGTATGGCAAATGCGTTACGCCCTGTCGGAGTGAACAGCTTGTGTTCCATCAGTTGTTATCAGCTTGTCATCAGCCACTGTTATCAGCACATTCTCTCTCCATCACAGATCCACAAGGCCTTTCTGGCCATCATCGAGTCCAGCGGGCAGGACGAGTGCGCCCTCATCTGGGACGGCCAAGTGGACAAGGTGGTCGCCCTGCTCTCCAGAACCGACTTCATCACCATGCTGTATCACAGTCATTTGACCAGGTGACAAACTGATAAGTAACAATTATGACAAGAGACAAGACGTGACGACAGTTTGTGTATTGGACAAAAGACCAGAATTTGTCCATTGGACAAGGGACAAGAGTGTTGTCTTGTCTAATCACTAATGGACCTTGTCATGTCCAAAACAGATAATAATCAGTGGATATTTTTGTCAGTGTGAGTGGACAAATATTTTTCCTGGTTTTGTCCAATTGGGCAAGTTTCCCACCAGATGATTGCAAGCAAACCAACTGACTGAACCGCGTCACGTGCATGCAAATGTGTAAAACAGTGCGAAATGAACCAAAACTGTTTGGTGAAAATCTTGCTTAGATTTGAAAACCACTTCACCTATGTATGCTACTCGAATACTCATTTCAGGCAGGAGGACACCCACTTGAAGTCTCTGGAGTGGTGGATGAACGAAGTGGACACTTGTAAACTGACGCACGCCGTCGTCAACAAGAGACGACATCTGATAGGAGCTACCTCTGGGGAGAGGTGACTTACTGGAGTGTGATGAGCTAAGCAGTAAAACGTAAGGAAGTGAAAATGCTTAAGTGAAAGCGCTAGGAAATTCAGCAGTTCCTTAGCAAGAAAACTCTGTTCTTTGGGGCAGCGCTATGTACGTACATACATCTCCTGTGTAAAACATTTTCTCTTATTTCACATTTTCAAATTCCAATTTTGAAACCCACGCGCCACATTCAGCTTGCTGCACGCCGTCCAGCTGTTCTGCGAGAAGCGCGTGCACAGGCTGCCCGTCTTCAAACGAAATCTCGGCACCGACACGCTTTACCTGCTGAATCTGCTGCGCGTACTGCGCACACTTCAGAAACACGTGTGTTTGGTCCTTTGGCACAGTTGACAAAATGTTGCAAAGTGTATACGAAATTGACACAAAGCCGATTTTAAGCATTGGAAGTGGCTTGAGCGGCTTTCTTGCCTCTTGTGGACTTTTTGAATTCTTATTTACCTACATACCTACATACATATGTACTTGACACACTTCTACTCACCGTTTAAATCAACTGCCTTTCGCTTGCCAACTTCTGGTTACGCCACTCATACCGTAGTTACACAAAACAATTCTGTTCGTTTCAGACGCGCGCCGTCAGACTCCACTCCAGGCTTCAGTTGCAAGTGAAGGACGCTCTTGGATTGGGCAATTGGAGTGGAGTGTATGAGACAGTCAATTCCAGTTCTAAATTAGCGGTGGCTGTGCAAGTACTCTTGTCGAAAGGACTCAGCTCCCTCCCTGTGAGTTAATGGACTCAAAACAGTAATCTGGACAAAATTAATGAAAATAGAACAATGTCTTGATATTGAATGTAAACTCTCAGGTTATCGACGACTCCAATCCCAACGGGGTCGCCCTACCCTACAGCGTGCTCCGAAAGACCGACGTTCTGACCATTCTCGAGACGGTCAAATCCTCCAGCGCCGCCGAAGCCTACCGTCGCTGCCTGGACTATTCCGTGAGGGACGCGGTGGAGATGGCGCGCGATTCGAATCTGCCCAATCAGAGTCAAGCTGCGAGCGCATTGGTCCCTGATCGGGAAGGCGACCAGCCGCTGCGCGTGCAGCGTGTGATGGAACTGATGTTGCAGCAACAGCATCGGTGCGTGTTCATCCTGTCGAGCGACACTGGACGCTTGCTGGCGTCGATTAGCGTCTCGGATTTGATGAAATTTCTCGTGCTGACCTGAGTTCAAGTGCTGGCGGGGGTCTTTCAGGCACTATTTTCCTCTCACGCGTTTATTTGCCGTCCTGAGAGCTTGCGCGTGTTTACCCCCTCCTCTTCGCTTCGGATTTGAAGCTCTCTCGTGCTCCTACAGTACCCCCTGATCGCGTCGAGATGCATTTCTGCGCGGTACGCGTATCTGCAATTGTAAATCATTTCATGAGCGGTTTCTTCTGTTACAATATCGCGCAGCTCTAAGATCTACCGTGTGACAAGATCGAATTCGTGACAAGTTCGGTATCCCGGTTTCTCTAGCGCGTAAATATCCTTGTTTCGTATTTGTTGCTGTTGGCATATCCGGTGCAATTCCGAAGTGTGTCGCTTCTTGAGCCGGTCTTGATTTGGAGCCGATTGCAAATTTGGGCAATTAGGATTCGATAACCTATAACCTTAAAATAACCTGGTAATAACCTGGTAGGTTATACCAGGTTATCGAATACCCCCAACACCCAATAACCTCAATTGGAATTCGTAGATTGAAGGTAATCGATTACCTAAACTGCAGAATCCATAACCTAACAGAATGAAGCAAGGGGAAGTACCGTGAAGCGTCAGAATCACTTGGAGGCGCAGCGGATGATGTTAAAACACTTGAAAACGCTTACTAGCTTGCTATTAGTGAAGTAAAGAAATTGTGAAGCTGCTGCTACTGCTACCAATCAAATTTGCCCCAAGATTTCTCGCGCGTGGTTCAGCCGATTTGGACGGGGTTTTTAGCACTCCGACCCTAAAAGGGCGGAGGGCTATAGTGGAGGCACCGATTCGTAGAAAGTTTGTACCCAAGATTTCTCGCGCGTGCTTCGTCCGATTTGGACGCGGTTTTTTTTAATCGATAGCTCTCGAGGGATAGTAGGTGTGGACGGACCTTCGTTTTTTTCGCGTAGTGGGAAAATTTTGAGAAAATTCAAAAATTCGAATTTTGTAGTACATTGAATACAGTTATCCATCCATAACTTTCGCAATACTTGATCGATTTTGGTGATTTTTGGATATGTTATAGTCCTCGACAAAATCTAGCTGGGAAAAGAAACCTCAGCTTCCTAGTTGGTCCCGCGCGGAAGTTATGGACAAAAGAAAATTTCGGAGGTGTGAAATTTCGGTGTAAAAAATCGAGTTGTGAGATTCCGGTGTAAAATCGTTCTAAGCTCCTCGACGCGGTCTGCGCCTATCGATTTGCTATCATTTGACGCCCGAACCGCCGGAATCGACCGTGTAGATCTCCAGAAACGTAGGTCCAACGACCGGCGATTTTGGCCGATTTTCGACACTTTTCGACTTTGGGCTGCTGTAACGCCCGATTGCGACTCTTAATGGCTAAATGGTGTCCACCACGTGATTTCCCGTCGAAAAGTGATACGGAACCGAGTTTAAAAAATAGTTTTCCGGCTACCGTACTCCCAGCCGCGTCCAAATTCGAAGTACATCTCTGTTGACTTATTTTCGGCACTTTTCGACTTTGGGCTGCTGTAACGCTCGAATGCGACTCCTAATGGCTAAATGGGGTCCACCACGTGATTCCCCGTCGAAAAGTAATACGGAACCAATTTTCAAAAATATTTTTCCGGCTACCGTACCCCCGGCCGGGTTCAAAATTTGAAGTACGTCTCTGTTGACAGAATCGCAGTTGGAGTCGATTTCGGTGCTTTCGAGAGCGCTGATTCGGAATGCGGCACTCGTTTTGCGATGCGGACCAGGATTTGCGGATTTTCGTCGACAATTGGGGCACCTTAGCCATGTTTTGTCGAAACCCTAAGCGTGGGGATTGTTCGGTGCAATATTCAATTTCGGGCATTCTGCGCTGTTGACAAAGTCGGCATTGGTTCTGCGCTGCAGACAGACGAAGTCGGCACTGGTAAGGAAGTTTCAACAACAACTGCTGTCGCAAAGAAGTTTCTTTCCACTACTTCTTACGACCAGGTATGTATTAGAGATGGCCACCGGCCGGAAAATGGTGGCCTGTGGCCGGCCTGCCAAAATTTCTTGAGCCTGCGGCCGGCCTGTGGCCTGCTGTAGTAATTTTGGCCGGCCTGCCGCCGGCCTGTATACTTACTGGCTGGCCTGTAGCCGGCCTGCGGCCTGTAGTTTCGATTCAATTATTCACCATTCGTGCAATGCGTACACCAATAGAGACCTTGCGTCGTTTCGCTGAGCAGCTAAATGGCATTTCGCTCTATATTTCTCCCCTTCCTCTCCTCTCTTGCCCTATGTTGAGCAAGTTTGGCGTCCCGCTGGCTTACAAGACTTCACTCAGCCGGCCTGAGGCCGGCCTGTCCGGCCGCTACACATTTCGGCCGGCCGGTAGCCTGCTACGCACTGCGTAAGCCGGCCGGAGGCCTGCCGGCCGCAGGCCGGCTACAGGCCGGCCACAGGCCGGCCAGCCGGTGGCCATCTCTAGTATGTATGACCGCGGTACAGTTCTGCTGTACGCTGGCATTTGTTGGCGCGGAAAATTTGATTTCCGTATCGCGCCCTTTAAAGTCATGTTCGGGCGGAATTTGTGGCGAATCTTTGTGTGGTACTGTAGTGCGCAAGTATTCTCCCTAGGGTTAGGTCGCTGCAGTAATCGCTTCGTCTTTGTTTCCGTTCCGCGCTCTTTCGTTCCCACGTTCTGCTGGCCCGGACGCTCGATTGCATAAGCGTGTTTCGTGGCGCGCGTGTCTAGCGTATAGATATGCAGCTGTGCGCGCCTCCCGTGGTGCGGACGCTCGATTGCGTAAGCCTGTTTCGTGGCGCGCGTATCTAGATCTACCGCATAGATAGCCAGCCAGCTGCGCGCGCCCACTTCTTTGTCGAGTGTTGTGCGTTGTGTATTAGAGATGGTCACCGGCTGCAGCTGGGCCGGTTGCCGGCTGGTTGAAGCTTGACACTGCCAGTCGCTGGGCTTATCCATATTGAGTTTTCCGACGGTCTGTTGCGCTGCGCGCGGACGGTCTGTTGCGCAGCATGTAATGCAATACCTCCATCTGCTATTCCCGAGTTGGGTCGGAGTGCTTCAATGCAGGGGCTCCTGCACGTAATCCTTGTTTTTAATCGATAGCTCTCGAGGGATAGTAGGTGTGGACGGACCTTCATTTTCTCGCGTAGTGGGAAAATTTCGAGAAAAATTCAAAAATTTGAAAATTTACTGAGAGGGTGTTCACCCAGCTGGAATTTCTGGAATAGTGGTCCGATTTTGATGTACTTTGGATATGTTGTAGCCCTCGACGAGACGAACATGGAAAAAATCCTGAGCCAATCGGCCGACGCGTTCTCGGGTTACGGTAGCCCAAAGTAGTTTTTTGACAAAAATTGCCTTTAAAAAATCCTAGTAAATCAGGGAGTTGTTGGATCGGGCCAGATATCTCAAATCGGCAAGATTAACATGTTCTCTTTCGCTTAAGACCAAAATCGCCAAAATCAGCCGCGGAAAATGTGAATTCTGCAGTCACAACGGGTACCCCGGGCTGGGAAATATTACCCAAAGTTGGGTCCCGGAGTTCCGGGCAAAACTTCGGGCCGGCGTAACTATTGATAGGGTGTTCATATCGAGATGGGGCAAACACCATTCGATAGAGCTCGGCGAGCTCTATAAATGTGTAGTAGGTCACTTCTTTCGGAGAGGCCGAATTTTGTGTGAAAATCGAAAAAATCGATTTTTCAGTCCAAATTCAAAAGTGGTGCCTTTCCCATTTTTGACTGCGCGGATCGATTCCGACGATATTAACAGGGTTTGTGAGGCTTACAAGTATCTTCATAGGTTTTGAATTTCATGTTTCGGCGGGGGCAATTTTTTGGTGAAATTCACATTTTTCCTACAAATTTTCGGTATTTCGGTGTAAAGTGGGGTCAGTCGAGATATTTTGGTGTCAATTGGACTTTCACGTGATAGAGCATCAAAAGATACGTTGTTTTGTTATAAGCACTTTTTTCGTCCGACGCGTATTTTGGCGGGAAATTTGAATTCAAAATTTTGGTTGCTCGATTTGTCCAGGGCACCTACCGTGTAAGTACTCGATTCCGGCTTTTCGGGGACGCTGATCACGAATCTGACATTGGTTTTTTGTTTTGAGATCTGTGGGACCATATCTGAAGAATTTGCTTGCCACCATACATGCCCTCAAGTGGAAAACCAGGTGGTGTCAGTTCAGCTGAAGCTAGGTGTGTTGTATGTCGAATGTGGGGTATTGGAGGGTGACAATTCCGAATTTGCTATTAGTTTTGCGATTAGATTGTCAGTATGTCTCACTGACATGTCTCGTTGATCAATGGGCAGCATTCTTCAACTCCCAAGGTTCTTCTGAAAGAGGGGAGGAGTGCCCCGAGGGGCTCTGCCCCCCGTCTACTAATCTTGTTTGGGAAGATTCATGGCTGCCAGCACTGATAATATACATTTATTCGGTGCCATTTCTGGACTTGCTGATCAGCAGAGGCCCGTCTAACCTGCAGACGGCCGTCTACCGAAAGGCTACCCACAGTAATAGGTACTGCCATCCAGCCTCAGCAGTCCCACAGTCAGTCATGACTGGCACAGTGCGCGCCCTGCGGCTGCGAGCGCAGAAGTACTCTTCTTCTACGCCAGCCCTGTCCACAGAGCTGCGCCTGCTCCGTTCAGCTCTGGAGAACAACAGCTACAGCAAGAAGGCCCTTCTGCGCCACCTCTGCCAACCCACGCATGGGCCAACCAATCAGCGCTGCCCATCCCTGGCCACAGCAGTTCTGCCATTTGTGGGCCAGCTCTCCCACAAGATAGCTCGCCTCCTGCGCCAGAATGACATCAGGGTGTTCTTCAAGTCGCCCTCCACCCTCGGCAACAGCCTCTATAAGAAGATGGACTGGGACAAGCCGAACACTCTCCAGCAAAGGAATGTAGTCTATCTCGCCCCTTGCAGCGACTGCGCGGTAGTCTACGTTGGGGAAACTAAGCGCACAATTAAGACGCGTGGCGGAGAGCACAACAGCGCTATCCAAACGAACAGAAGGGGCGAGAAGCAAACCGCCCTCGTCAATCACTGTGTGGACAGCAGCCACTCGTTCTCCATTGCGAATATCCCTTTCCCGGGCAGTGGGGTCTGACAGACCCCGCTTTCAGATCATGGCCATGATGCAGGCAAGACGAGAAACTTGGGCATGATTGACAGTTTACAGGGATCATGGCCATGATTCTCGAGGTAGGGTATCTTGGGCAAGATGCAAGAATAAATGACGGTGGGAAGTGAGGAGTGAGAAACTTGGGCATGATCCAGGACTGCCAGCCAAGACAATTGACTGTAATGATATCGGAAAGATGGGCAAGATTCAACAAAGTGTTCCTAAACACCAATTAAATGCTGTGAATAGGACATTCAAATGAACAACAGTGGACAGAACTGAATTGTGAGGTACATACATGTCAAGTGATCACTTGAGGAAGGTCGAGACATCATGCTGTGTGTGAAAACACTCAAAA
This sequence comes from Linhomoeus sp. GSCO2_2, assembly GCA_030248115.1. Classification (NCBI taxonomy): domain Eukaryota; kingdom Metazoa; phylum Nematoda; class Chromadorea; order Monhysterida; family Linhomoeidae; genus Linhomoeus; species Linhomoeus sp. GSCO2_2. Next base: position 9,476 of record JASAMZ010004653.1, on the reverse strand, counting down.
CAGGTCAGCTTAGATTGAGAGTCAACCAAGTTATAGTGCAGAAACACATCACAAATCCTACAGTAATGTGTAGTTTTGGACTTTGTGTCCCCTTTGTGCATCACACACCTGAGCCTATTCTTATAGTCGACATGCCTACCAAACAGGCCTAATTCCCAGCAATTGCATTACTGAATAATTTCTTCTTTCGAATGAGTAGGGGGAATGCTGTTTTCCTGGAGTTGCCCAAGGTGCTGTTGAAGATTGGTGGCCAGCTGTTTTCCCGTCCTTTCATCTGACTGCGTGGAATTGGAGAATTTCATAAGTCCCTTGACTAAATCTGTTTTAGTGTTGGAGTTCTTGTAGTCCCGGTGGTAGGACTTGTAGAGAATGACCAAATTGACAACAGTTGCCTCCAACAGAAACCAGCTCCCAGGGTCCAGTTTATGGACTTGAAATGCCATCTATTTGTGGCTCTCAGTTGATCACTGTGGGTGAAAAAGAATGGTTGTCATGCACATACATGGTACAAAACCTTGGCTATTGCTTGAATAAATGTAAAAACACTTACAACAAGTTGACAGCGCCCATAAAGCACTTGTATAGTGCAAAGATTTCAGGTCTATAGACCTCGACTTTTCTCCACTTGACATTGCTGGCCTTGCTCTTGACCTTTCTGCGTGTGATAGGGATGTAGTTGTCATCATCGAGCCACTCGTAATTGGGCAAAAAGTACATAATGCTGATGGGCTTAGCATCTTGCCAAGTCAAGATGTCCACAGAACTTGAAAGTCACACTGCATCACCTTGGTCAAGTTGCAAATCTTGGGCTAGATGTGGTGTACCATCAGATGTGTGTACAGTGAGAGTGTGGCTTCGCTCGAGATTGTTTGCAGCTGTGCTCCCTTTCATTATCTGACTGGGAAGAATGTCAGAGTGTTCGACATTAGCATGCCACACCAGTAGGTTTGGTGGGCCTTGAGGGTAGACCAATGGGGTTATGGTGTACCCCCTGTCAGTGAACACCTACAAGTCAGGTCACTGACAATGACACGATGAGCATTGTGGAATTCGTACAACAGTGTCATGTGTACACCAATTTGTGCCAATAGACTTATTGACAGCTATGAGGACTTCTGTGACACTTTCAGCTTGCCAAAGTGTGAATACAACCGGTTTGTATCACTACATTCTTCTACTACTCATTTGTGCTATCATTCAGAACATGATTCCATCTTCAGTGTCATTCCTTCTCTTCTGAAGGTTGTTATCAAACACCTTGAAAGGTCTGCAACTATAGTCAAAAAGCTGTGCAGTACAACAACCATTAGTAACACAACTACTTGTGGCCACCACTACCACTGGGCTCTCATTAACCACTTCTTCCCTCCTCACCATACGATTAGCCACAACTCTTTTGCCTCATGGTGGCAAGCTAACTATGACATCTCAGCCAAGACTCCATCATGCCCAACTTTTTATCAGCACAACCCCAGCAAAGAAACAATTCCAAGTCTACACATTGAAATCTCGCCCATGATTCGTATCTCTCTGCAGTTTTGCATTCCAGTTGTGATCTTGCCCATGATTCTCCTCTTGTTCCTGCATCTTGTCCATGTTTCTGAAACATGCCCATGATTCGTTTTTCGGCCCCTTTTTGCCAAATTGGGTAAATTTTTGCCATATCATGGCCAAGACGAAATGAAACTTGGCCAAGACGATTTGCCTGCCCGGGAAAGGGATATGACTGTGCTGGATAGGGAGCGTATCGATTCGCGTCGTAGGGTAAAAGAATCCATGCACATCTCTGCGCAGCCGCGTGCATGCAACACTATGCAGTATTCTGTCAGCGTAAGCCGCCCTCTGCTCTCTTTGTGCAAGTATTTGTAAGTTCTGTAGACAACCTGTGTGTAAGTAAGTTTCGGTGACGATATTGTTGCGCGATTGATTGCTTGTTATGCCAATTGTTGTGCGACTTGGTGTTGTTGTTTAGGGTATTGCCGGGCCTGAAGAAGCCCACCGGAAGGGTGGGCGAAACGTCGCCGAATAAATGTCTATTATCAGTGCTGGCAGCCATGAATCTTCCCAAATCTGTTCTCCTCGGCACTGCAGCTTCAAAAAAAAAAGTCGATTTCGGCGCTTAAGAAGTCGCTGATTCCGAATCTGGCGTTGTTTTCGCTTTTCGGGTCAAGATTCGCCAAGTTTGGTCCAAATCGACCAACCGTCTACTTCGGCGCAACTCGAAGTGTAGATTGTTTGAAAAGCGATTCTAGGGTATTTCGCGACGAGGAACGCAATTCGCTAGTGGTTTCTCCATTTTGTGTCGATTGAATATCAAACAGCCACTTCTCGTAGCCGAAATTCAAATTGAAAGTAGCTTTTAACGAACGTAAACGTGGAGTATAAAAATTTGACGCGGCCGGGGTACGGTATCTCAAAGTGGTCAAGACACTTCTTCTAGACCAACTTTTGACCGAAAATCCCAATCTTCCGCTCGGGACCCGGCACAGTTGTGACCGCGTAGCTCACGAACGGCGCAACAGATCTCGGCGGTTTTGGTCTCAAACGAAAGGTAATATAGATGCGGGAAACTGAAAATTTAATTGACGAGGATCCGCCTTCGCAAGCTCGAGTTCTGATTTTTTAAAGGTCGGAAAATTTTTTGAAAATTCAAAAATTCTACCGTACTCCCGCGCCGACCACCTAGGGAGCCCGTTCCGATTTTCCCCAGATCAGCATCCAAGGGCCTACAACATATCCAGAAATCATCAAAATCGGCCCGCTTTTACGAGAGTTATGCCCTGATGTTTTTTTATTCACTTAGTAAATATTTGAATTTTTGAATTTTCGCAAAATGCTTCCACTACCGGAATTTTCTGGTTTCTTGTCCAGGCTGCGCGTCGACTCAACCTATCTAACGCAAAAAACCGCTTGGCGACCCGATTTGTGTAGCGCGAGAAAAACTGTTAAGATGATTCTGTTCAATCCGACGCCCCCTATAGCGGTTGGGTCTGAATGAGTGCCCCCAAGTTCTGAATGAGTGCCCCCAAAATTCTGAATGAGTGCCCCCAAAATTCTGAATGAGTGCCCCCAGGGTCGAGAGGCGCGCTACAACTGCCGACGTGTGAATCACCTGTTGGGCACAGCCGGCCTAAGCAGGGGGTGAAGCAGATGGAGGAGTGTTCACACCACTTACCGTTTGCACTAAAACTCGGTCGGCGTCGCGCCTGGCGGGTCTCAGCTGAGGCTTAGCGCGACCACCAACTTCAGGGCGCGCTCCGCGCGCCCCGAAGTCGGTCACCGGTCGCGTTAAGCCTAAGCTTCGACCCGCCAGACTGCGACGCCAACTGACTCTTGTGGACTGTGGGCGCAGGGCGAGCCTAAGCACAGCCTGATTTCAAAGGAAGATCTGGCTTGAAGGTATAGAGAACGACAACGGTATAACGACACTCTCAGATGAGATTCTTGGCCCTCCCGATCCATTCACACTTTGGCTAGATGAAAGACGTGCTCAGAACATTGGGGGCACTCATTCAGAATTTGGGGGCACTCATTCAGAATTTGGGGGCACTCATTCAGAATTTGGGGGCACTCATTCAGAATTTGGGGGCACTCATTCAGATATAGCCCCCTATAGCACTTCTGCTTTTGCAGAGCGGAGTGCCAAAAACTGTCCGAATTCTCGACGAGCCTTGTTTTCCATAGAATTCTACACAGTTTGTCCAGTTTTCGTCGCCGTAGGTGCTTTGAAGCTCGAGAAACGGTCGGCTTAGAAGATTGTGCAGGCGCGTAAATTACCCACTCTCGGCACGAGGAGGAGAGGGCTTCTTTGGAATTTCACGATAAAACTTCAAAGGTGGCCTTTTTGGACAATTTTCCTACCGGATCTTGAAGCGGCATGCTCTGCGACCACAGAGAATGTATCTACAATGCTTTTCAAGCATTCCTGCGCATTTTGAGACCAAGGTTATCGAATTGTTTAGGTTATAGGTTATAGGTTATAGGTTATCGAATCCTAATTGCCCAAATTTGCGTTTTGCGCCGACCACACACGACGCAAAACCATTGCACGTTGCACCCACTCAACCCTGGATATTCGACAAAAGTCATCGGGCGCAAAAACAGACGCACGTAACTCGTGGGTAGACACGGTTTTTTCGCGCGGCGCAAAAAAGAAGCGTGCATTTCGACATTTGCCAAAGGCGAGATAAGGCCTCCGGTCGGTCGGTCGGACAGACGGACGGTTGGCGCCCGTTGGATTTTCGACAGATCGCTGGCAGCATCCGCTGACGCGCACTCGAGATGAGACCGACGTACTGTTGTTGTATACTGAATGTTCCGATAGAAGCCTATGTTGAGCGTTAAGGATATTTCTATCGAATCAAGTCGAGTGCAACCTTCGCGAAATCGACCACCGTTGTCAGACGATGAACCTTTTTCGTTCGAAATTCGATTTCAATTCCAATTCGGCCAAAATTTCAGCCGTGTCTCCTGGCACGACTGACGCCAGACGACGTGCGTGTCGAGAGTTTGCTTCAGCTCAAGTGCGTTTAATTCAAATCGCCCCGCTCACGTGCGTATGCGTCTGTCGTTCGAATCCTTCTCAGAAGAGGGCTTACGGCGGCGGAACGTGCGAAAAAATCACCCGCCCAGCCCTCGTAAAATTATCCGATGGATTTACGCCATTGCGTAAATCTGCCTACCGTCAGTGCCTCAATTGTCTTGGATACGGTATACGGTAGCGGGGTGACACGGTGCGATTATCGATCTTTCTTGGTGCCATTGTCCAAACGAAATGCTATCATACTCATCTGTCTGGTCTGTAGCTTCGACATAGTCGCGCCTTTGATCCGGTAGGAGTCGCTCGCAGTCTATCCTTTCCAAGTCAATTTCCTCGTCCTACTGTAGTCGAATGGTTTCGTTTCGTTCTCTCAAACGGCCCTAAATCGGCGCCTACGCTCCTCGTGGCAGCGTTTCATACAATACCACAATGCATTGTTGTATAGTTGTATAGTATGTTATAGTATAGCATACTATACTATACAAAAATTCCTTGGTCATTTGTTGTACAATACTATACTATACAACAATTGATGTCGGATTTGGCATACTATAACATACTATACAACAATTCGATCCTATACAACAATGCAATGTTGTATAAAATTGCGGAGTTGTATGCATCAAAATAACGCATAGACGGCGTCCAAAACTCAAGTATGGTCACAAATCTCGTGTTTCTGTGGTGATTTGGCCCGATTGGAGGTCGATTTTGTACTAAATTGTACGGCTGTGCTTAATTTTCGCGTCTGAAATCTAACACTCAGGTGACATAATTCAGCCATTTCCAATTTGCCGTACAACAATTCATATTGTTGTACAATACAACAATTGAAATTCCAGAGGCCATACTATACTATACTATACAACAATTCATTTCGGAGGGTTATACAATACTATACTATACAACAATGCAAAATTCTCGGCCAATACTATACTATACTATACAACAATTAAAATGAATTGTTGTATGAAACGCTGCCTCGTGGCAAAGAAATGGAGGAAATTCGTCTGCCGGCCCGGCTTCCTTCCGCTATACCCCAGCCGTCTATAGTACACCTGCTGCCAAACTGCAGACTGTTTGCAGACGGCGCGAGCATTCCTTGCGTAATTCTCCGCGCCTCCCATAACTGAGGGCCGATTGAGGATGTATAAGCGTCTGAACTTGCGTCACAATAACCGCGCGGGCCCTTGGAATTTTGGGAATGCGTCGCCGCAGCTCACTCTGTGCGGATTTGAAATCTTGCGCGGCTCGGCGTCAGTTGATCAAAACAGATTTGAGGTTGAGAAGTGTCCCGACTTAAAAACGGTACGACAAGCGCACAATGACTATTTTGCGCCTCTCTCCTCGCGTGAATTTACCGCGCGTTTTCCTACCCGACCAGTTATTATTGTGTGCGTTGTTTACGCCATCCGAATGGGGCGCCGCGATCTGTTAATTGACCCAGCCGACCTCTCTGATTAGCGGGGAGGATGGGATGGGGGGTATTTTCGGGGGTCCTTTCATCGTATGTGCGCGAAAAGGGGGTGCGCGCCCCGAGTGTGATGCAACCCTCCCCCCTTGATTTAGGACGGCGCCGCGTGACCTCGCGCGCGCGGGGGGGGGGGGTGTCTAATTTGCGATCCACCCCCCCCCCCCCCCCCATCTTCTCTTGCCCCTCTGTCCCTCTCATTAGACACAACAACAGCTGTTCGGTCAATGGTGTTCCCTTTCTCTTTACAATAGGCTATCCTTTTCGAGGAAACCAACTGGAAACAATGAAAATCGGACTTTTGGCCCTGTCAACTGCCCTAGTGGTACTCTGCGCGACTGAGCAAGTGGAGGGAGTGAGAATCTGCGGCAAGAAGCTGATCTCCCTGCTGATGAAAGTGTGCAACCACCAGTACGCCCGACCCTGTGAGTTATCCGCCGCATTTCTTATTTCAATTTTGAGCGTTTTGAGATCGTTTGAACATACTGTATGTAAATGTCGAGACTTCGCACGAATTTGCATGCTACTGTACTCCAAGTACGAAATATTGATTCCGGAACCCGTTAGAAGTTCGCGTGTTGTATGTCGGATTCAAGGGTTTTACATACGTGATGACGCGATCCGACCGAGGCGTCAAGAGGCCAAAATAGTGGAGTTTCTTGGAATAACAGCTCAACTCTGTGGAGCATACTGCGTCCCCCGGACGACTTGTCTTGTTTGAAACAGACCACCGGCTCCACAGACATATTCAATACAAGTTTGAAGCGACTGTATCCTACTACTGAATGTATTCCATTGGTTTCGCACCTTCCTTTCAGCTCGGTACAGGTACACCTATCGCAGCGGGGGCTACTATCGCGAGAGGAGGGGCCTGGGAATAGTCGACGTCTGCTGCGTGCGCTCCTGCTCCTACAAAGATGTCATGAGATACTGCGCCAAACCCTCGACCACAACGACCACCACCACCACAACTAGTCCCCCCGTCACCAATAGAGCCTCTAATCAGGTTGGGTGGACAGGGTAGAAGTTCTAGAGTGCATCCGTACTATATGGGGGTGTGTGCCTAATGGCAAGTGTGTATCGCAGGTCCAGGTACATACTTATCGACATCGCTGTCAAATAGGGAGTCTAGTAGAGTAGAGAGCAATTGTCAATGGCAACTGGGCAGCATCGAATAGGAGATGCTAAACAAAGTTGCAAAGCGACTCGATCATTTGCCTAGCAACGTTACACGATTGATTTTGACAGCTCAACAGCTGACAGCTGATGTTGACAGCTCAACAAGGGAAATTAGGCATTTCAAAGTGAGGGGATGGTCTGGTCAGCTTCATGTTTTGGTCAAAAGCTGTCACAAATGAAGCGCAAAGACAATCAAAACTGGCTCACATAGTAAAAATGAAACCTTCTTGTCTGAATACTCACGTCTAAAAGAGCAGGAACTGATCCATTTACTATCAAACTTCACAAATTTCAGGACACTGATGAGGTGCTCACAGTGGGCGAGCTCGTCGACCTGTTGAACCTTCGCGAGAGCCAGTCGACGGCCTTATGACTAGTCAGGCATTTGGCGCCAATTTCAAAAGCGCCAATCAGCGGCGAGGAGGAGACATTTCTGGCCAATAGGCGAACACGGGTTACGGTATCGGTGGGCGCGAATTCCCCGCGGGACTCGGCGTCGAAAGCCGCAAATTCAAATTTGAATCGCGTGTTTGTTGTTGTTGTTGTGGCGGCGATTTTCGCTGTATACTCGTTGCAAAACGGAAGTTAGTGAGAATGAATGCCGATTTGCGATCGCTTGATCAGTGTGTACGTTCGCGTCAGCTGTGCTCACACATAAGTAAGTACCTATGTACTGTTCGCGCCGGCTTTCTTGGTGCTGTGCTTTCCGCGTTCGGCTGTACCCTTGCCTCAAACTGAGAGAAGCCAAAGGTCGTTGTCCTAACAACGACTCAAAATTCGCATCTACAGTATGCTAAGTCTCAACAATCATTTTCAAATCGCACTGATTTCATCACTGATTTCCGCTAGTCTGTCTTCGGGCAGAAACAGGGCGTGAAATACGGTATTGGCGAAATTCGAATAGTATTCGCAGGCTCGCTCGCAGTCGGGCATGAAATTCGCTTCCAAAACCACGGGTTGCACCGATTTGTTGTCGCCGTCTGTAAACGAAAATTGCTGTTAAATTGCGAGGGCTGCTGATTTGGAGGCGTATGCGTTAACTGGATCAATTCAAAGAGCCCAAAATTTGTACAAGCTGCTCATAAAGAGTGAGCTGTTTTATTCGGCAGAGTGAGTTGTGACTTGTGTGTCTGGGTAAGAAAGTGAAACTATTGCAAAGCGCTGAGAAGCATCGCCGTTACGATGCGCGCCCGCCAGAAGTGCACTGCGCATGCACCGCTTGAAGCACTTCTTTCTGTGCTGCTCTGCTGCAGGGCAACATTGGGATCGCCCGGGATGAATTATTATAGCAAAACTGCCAAGGTTGAGGCCGGGCGAAAACATACTGCCAGACGCTTTCTCCGCGGAAAACCATGTAAATGAACTACCGAATTCCAAGCGACGCAGGGCGCCATCTGAATACTGTAACGCGCCCCAATTCAAACTTTTGAAAACTTCACCCTCTTTCCACTTGAGCATCAGGTCCAGACCGTACATGGCCCTCGAGTTACGGTAACTGCAGACGCCCTTAGGCGTAGGAAACGACGCCACGCTCTCCAAAAGACGGCGCGTGACGAAATCAATGTTTCTCTGGATTTCGGACCAGTTTAAATTCGGATTTTGGCGCTCGAATTCGGCGATGAAGTCTCGACAGTCCATCTGTGATTGGCAAAAGTAAGGGAACGTTGATTTTGTCAAAAAAATCAATAACATGAACCTGTAGCATTTTCTCCTTTCCAGAATAGTTGAACACCGTTTGGTGCGTATCGAATTCGTCGAAATTCTTGTTCTCAAATGCTCTAAAATACCAAAAAGCCTCGTCTGATAACAAATTTCACAAAAAAAATTCCAAAACTGTCACTTGTAGGCGAATCTGAGCCAGAAGTTCCTATATCTGTAGGCCTTTAGAGGGCGAAAACTGCGTACGAAAACGATCAGACGAATGTCGAATTTCACCCAACGCTCGTTGTCAGTTCGTTTGAACAGCACCGGATTTTCGATGTACTTGCAGGCGATCTGTGAACGAAAAAAGATTATACAATTTGCGTATAGAACTATGGGCTTTCGCAAAAAATCAGCGGTTGCAGTTTGATCAATTCGGCTGGAGTACAGCCGATATTCGCGGCGACAAAACAAAATATCTACTGCAACAATTCAATTCGTCTAGAAACGGTTATTTACGAACTGCCAATTAATGATCTTGTAACTCTCAATGAAGTGCGACGCTAGAAATCCGCAAAACAAAAACGAATAGATTATTTAGAATCCCAAAACTCACCTTTGGGCCGCTGTCTATCAATCGAACCA
>JASAMZ010004651.1:0-13057 GCA_030248115.1 Linhomoeus sp. GSCO2_2 | reverse complement strand
CAATAAAAAAATCCTAACAAACCTGACTGTTGTCTGGCAGTCGCAACACTCTTTCGTCTAACAAAACAGCCAACAATTGACTAAACAGGTCCCTCAATGGGTCTTCAGTCGCCTCCAGCACTAATTCCGGACAGCCCGACAGCTGAATAATTGTGTACAGGGTGGTGAAAAGACGAAAATTGTGATCGACGAAAAAGATTAAATTTTCTGATTTTATATTGTAGATTATTGGTGTTAGAGGTGGAGCGAGTGTGACCAAGAATAATTAATGAAAATAGCGACCACAAAATGGAAATGGTGACAACCGAGCGAAAAAATTGGTGATCGAACTCTAAAATTGCGTCACAGAGGCCAAAACTAGCCCCTTCGCTCCCGGACCAGCATTTTCGTAACACTTTTGACTTTAGAAGTGTTGCGCTTCCTGGCATGATACTTTTGGATGCGCGGGATTACTTTAAGGTACTTTTTAGCTTAACGGTATCTTAAATTAATGTCGCTTACGGTCATTTTTTCTGACGGATCTATTTAAGGTACTGTTTACAGTGACCCCGGGACTTTAAGAAGTGTCTGCGATTTTTGAGCAGTTAAGAAGGATCTGTTGATACTTTTAATTTTTTGAATGCAGATCCGCTTTACGCTCCAGACCGGCCATGCCAAAAGTACTTGCTGGCGCACGCAACACTTGTAACGATAGCAGATACTCTTGTGTACAACACTTGTAACGATGACAGATACTCGTGTGACACATGATATCAGTACACCTTTTACTGTTCAACGCTGCAACACAAGTATTACAAATACACCGCTTAAGAGGGCAGATCGTCCAGCTTATCTTCGTAGTTCTTCACCGTATGAAAAATCCCGTTGCAGTATTTGGCGCACAAAAACACCCCGCAGTGAGAGCAGAAGGTGTTGACTTGACGTCCTTCCACTCCCTGTGGACAAAGCATGCCCTTCTCTTTTGACTGTACATCAGGCAGTGGGGCAGCGTGGTGTTGAGGCGATCAGAGCACCAATTTTGATTCATCTTGCCGGGCCCTTTGCCAGAGATCGCTATCTGGAACGCTTCTTCGTCGTCTTGGGGCGCCGGATTGTTGGAGTACTCTGAAGTGTACTCGTAAATGTACAGGATTAGCAGTACATGCAAAATAGCCTAACCGAAGTGACCGTGCTAAAGATGTTGGTGTACTGTACCTTTGCTTTCGTGCCTTCGTTTGAAGCATGTGATGTACCTGATTCTACGTACCGTACATGCTTCAAACACACCATTTACTCTACCCACGTTTAACAAAGTATCGCTAATCTTACCTTCACCAGGCTTGGCCCGTCTTCCTCTGTCACTCCCGCGTGACTATCGCCGCCTTCTGCCATTCGAGTGCTCTGTTGTTGACGTTGTATCGAAAAGTACTTGAAATTGGAAAAAACCTCGCTGCAACAAGCGCGAACAATGGATTGAAGCAAGTTGGGTTGGATGCCAGTATATGTATGCAAATCTACGACTACCGTAATACTGATCCGGATATCCCTGTGGCACTTGCACAAGTACTTGTGGTACTCAACAGGATAAGTATCACTGTGACAATTCTCAGCGAGAGCCGGCACACTTTTTATCCACACACAAAAGTATCTCGGTGCAACATAAAAAGTATCTGGGTGCAAAACGACACTGTTTACAAAAATGCGATTTAAGGAGTATCAGTAAAAATAACGAGTATCTTAAAATGTAAACAATGTCACCCCTTCAGATACTGCTGTCCGAGGTGCACCGCTGATCATAAGGCGGATGACTTTGAGATACTTCCTGAGGGTTCGTTTAGCAGTACCTTAAAGTAATACCCCAAACGATGCAGGGGAGTATCTGCGGCCAAGCCAAAACCTGAAATTTAAGAAGTATCTGTGACCACAGGTCCGGGAACCAAGGGGCTAGCTCTCGCCAACTGAAATCGCAGCGACCGGCCCAAAGTGGTGAAACTCAGTGAAAATTCAGTGGCCACTTCAACAAAATTCATAATTTTTTTAACATCATAAAATTTAAACAACACGCTACCGTAACCCACCGATAGCAGCAGGGCAGCCAGGGTCCTATACAGCTGCACCAGTCTCTCCATATCAGTGTCGCTGCCGCTATTGCCGTATCTGCCCATATGCGTAGTGCATAACATGCGCATTTGGAAGCATATTCCGATCAAAAGTTGATCCACTTTGCCGGCCAGACTGGTGCATTTCGAAGGGTCTTTGACCAGCTCGTCCAGCTGTGTGATAGTGTTATAAGCATAAGCACAAGACTATACTTTGCATAAGGTACGTAAGGTGTGGGGTATCAATTTCAAAGGATAGAGGATAGCATTGGTTTGATGGATGGAATGGCAAGGTATGCTGTGGCATAGGATGCGGACGGACGGTATGGTAGTGATGCGATATGCTATCATATGACGTTTGCCATGCCCCTCCCCCCCCCCCCCCCCCCCACCCTTGTGGGTAAGGCAGGAGGGGGAGGGCGATACTACCACCAGAGAGGACGGGGGTTACATCACTCTATTCATTACCGTATTGGCAGGCGTAATACACACCTGCACGGCCGCCTGAATGGCCGTCTGTATGTTGTTGGAGCAGAGTTGGGCAATGGCCGCGTCCAAAGCTGCATTGGCGTCCATACTCGTGATGCTGAGCATTGAAGAGGACCTTCTGGTTTGCACGGATTCCTCCAAATCCTCCTCGCTTCGCCCGGACGCCTGCGCCCGCGCTGCCTGCGGTGCTTCGCCCGCCCCGGCACCCCTGCGCAGAATCGAGGCCTTGGGAGCGGCCAGACGCGACCTGCGGCGGGAAATTTGAAATCTGGATAAAAAAGAATTTCAAATTTCGCGCCAATACACTCCCCATCCGTGGCTCATCCTACTTTTCCTTCTACTCCCAGTATTCAAAAATCGCGAACAAATTTCCAAAATGGCAAACACTTATCTTGAATTCTGACGGCTTTCGGCCTAATTTCGCGCAAAATTTGTACAAACGCCTGCGCCGCAATACTTCATCCATTTACGCACAAACTAGCGTGTTTTTGGCAAACTTTTCAGCTAATAATAATATAACCTTTTTCCGGGACTCCCCAATCTCGAAATCATTCTTTAAGAACCCCCCCCCCCCCCCACCAATGCAACACAGTATTAAAATTACCGCATTTTGGGCATTTCAATAGGGGCCATGTCGAGAATCTCGTAGGCCTCTTTGTGATCGGCCAAAGTTGGCGCTTTCGGGGCTTCAAACACTTTTTCGAGGCTGTCGCCGCCCAAAACCTGTGCAAAGTTTTTCAAAATTCAAAAATGCAAATTTCAAGAATTTCTCAAAAATCTCTTTAAACCATTCAAATTCTACCTCCTTCATGTCCAGCTGGAATTTGCCCTGATGCAGGGTGACCGTTCGATCGTCCGCCGCGTCGCCCGCCTCGACGCGCTTGCCTGAATGGAAAATTTGAATTTTTAAATTTGGCGCCCATTTTCGGAGAACTACACGGCGATCAAAATTCTCGAGTTCGGACAAAAGTACACACTCAAAATCTGCCCACAGCGGTCGTAATGGCGTCACGCACTCTCCAAAAGACTTGTGCGCAATGATCGACGTCAAATTTCACAAATTATTCACGATCATTTTACATTTTTTTGAAAAAATTCTCCCACCCCTGTAGGGCGAGACGTCCCTCTCCTTATCCTCCTCCATATCCTCCCTATGGGTCCCGTTCACCACGGGGGGTGGGGGTCCCTTGGGACCCCCTCTGGGGGCCTTCTGGGGGGTGGCTCCCCCTCGCAGCGGGGTGCCGGCACCCCCCTTGCGGATGAGGGGACCCCCCGCCGAGGGACCCCCCTTGGCTCGGCGCTTGATCCGCTCTTCCAACATCGCCATGTCCTTGTCGCTCAGCTAAACAATTGTTGAGTGGGATTTGGGTGTATTTTGTGTGCCGTGGAAAATCATAGCCGCTTTTGTTCGAAAAATCGCGAAAATTCGACACTGGACGATTTCTGCTGTAAACAATTGCGGCCAACTTACGCCAAACTTTGGTTTCCTCAAATATTATACAACACATTAAACAAAAGATGTACATTCAACTATAACACAACACAAAATAATTTCAAAAATCAACTCACATTTCCGACCAATTTGTACAGTCTGTCCCCCACGTGCGCATAGGCGGCGACCAAAGCGTTCAAAGCGGCGTTGCGTACGTTCGTGTCGCGGTCCGATATATTCGCTGAGACCGCTTTCAATGCGGGCTGAAAAAATTCAAATTTTCGCTCGATTTGATGGCAAACTCAACATCAAATTTCACACGGATAAATAACGTCAGCATTCAGCCAAGCTAAGCACTTAGCTCAACCATTTAACGAATCTAACATAACTCAATATCAAAATTAAAGGTAAAAACCGGCCGTTTGGGATAGAATTAGAAAAACTGTCACGGAACTATCTTTGAATCAAACAAAAGTATCACAAATTAAATCTAACTGACTTTAATACTGCTCACAGCAAGTCCCAAATCACACCGAAGTCCCACAAAACTACCACTTGCCAAAATCGACACGTATAATGAAGTCGCTCCAAATCGCACCGAAGTCCCACCTTCCATAATTCCTCAATTTCAAAATTTCAAATTCCCGCCAATACCGTACCTGTACTTGTCCGCACACATTGAGACCATAGATCTCGATCAACAGCCCAATTTGCTCCAAGCACTCGGCTTTTTGGCGACTATTTTTGGTTTTTGTACCGTCCATTAGGTGCGGGAACCCTTTGGAAGAGGGGTAGATTTTCCACAATTGCTCCAGGATTTTGCGCACTTGATTGCGCACCATGTCTTTGGGGTCGCCCGCCTGTAAAAGCGAGCAAATACATAGAATTTAATAATAAAATATATATTAATAAACAAATAATATGCAAATATAGAATTTAATAATAAAATTTTGTAACTGTACCAAAGTAATATTTCAAACTAATGAAATTAATTACACTATTCATTTTCAATTTTTAATTAGTATAGAAATCAACAATCATATTGATAAAACAATTTAGCCACAGAGCAATTACCTAATATAGTTAAATTAATTAAATCCAAAGTTTTATTTAATAATTAATATAGCATTCAATAATCTCAAAACAATTTGGTGATAAATTCATCTATTAATTTTATTGAATCTAATTTTAATTTAGTAGTAACGGAAATAAATATTAATTAACTCAAGCGCAACGAATAATAAACCCCGCCAGTAATCACCGGCAAAGGACAAACATTCCACCAAAACCTTAGATTTTGCAAGATTTCCACAAATTACACCCAAATTACACCAACACACCTTCAGCAGCAAATAGGGCACAAAGGAGGCCACTTCAATGTCCGTCATTTCGTACTCCCTTTCCACCAAAGTCGAAAATAGCGCGAGTAAAAACTCCAGGCATTTCAGCAAAACCGTAGGGTTCGTGTCGAAAAAGCGCAAAGTCGTCCATTTGAGTAGCAAATCGCTGGAATTCACCACGGCGTCAGGACTGGCCAATAGAGTCTGAAAATGTGGAAAATTACACCAAAATTTGTGCTACGGTAAAAGCTTCAAGGGCGAAAGTTGCAAAAATTAAAGAAGATTTGTGAAGAGAATATGTGGAAACCGGGAAAAATTGTCTAGAAAGGCACTCTTGGAGAAAAAACCGAATTTTGGTCAAATTTGATGACAGAAAATTCGATGGAGAGTAATCGCAAAACCCAAAAATTTTATTAGAATGAAGACAAGTGCAAATTTCGACGCTTCAACAACGCGCAAAATTTCAACATTTCATCACTACAAACCCCCAGAAACCCCCTGAAACTACCAGAATTCAACAACATTATTCACATTTTCAAATATATAAACCACCGTACCGCCGCCAGCGCGTCAATGGCCTTCAAATGCTGCTTGAAGTCCGTGGCGTGGAATAGTTGCGCGTGCAATAAAGGCTTAGCCACACTGGCCAATTGCAATTTCAATTGCTCTATGTGGTCTTCCTCCGGTGCGGCGAAGTTCCACTTTAGGACCTGTGGGAAAATGATTTTTTTAAAAAATATACCATGACGTTAAATGTATCGTGGAATAGACTTAGCGAGGAAACGATTAAACTTAACGAGGGAAAAGGTGTACAAGCGTGCTACGAATCAAATGGGAGCGAAATCCGCTCGAAAATGGGGCGAAACGACTAAAGAAACGCAGCAAATAGTATTCTGTACAATTTTCGCAAAAATTCACTGAAAAACTACAAATTTGTGAAATTTTAGCCTGATTTAGGCTCAGAAACGCACCAAAAGTGGCTGACAATTTTCGGATCAATTCACTGGAAAACTCCAGTTGGTGCCAATTTAGCCATAAACGTTCCAAACCAAACAAATACACAATACTTCCCCTGGTTATCATCCCCCCCCCCCCCTTACACACGTTCGATCCCAACCCAAATTCGTCGGCATTCATAAAAATCACAAAAAAATTAATAAATCCATACCCTGAGATTTTTCTCGTCGTTGAGTCGTTTCTGCTTCTCGTTGCTGTCGATTAGCGCCGGCCCGTCGAAGCTTTCGTCCGCTTTTTTGGAGGATTTCGCCCCGCCTTCGCCCGGCTGAAAATGGTAGATTGTTACTAATTTAATAGGTCTGAAAATTGTGTGGCAAACTGTAAGAAGGCGATAGAGTGTGAGGCGTGTGTGGCAGGAAGAAAATAACGCAAGTGACACCATTTAACCGAAGGCAAACTTTCAAACGGCGTGCGCGCAAAATTTTCAACGAAAATAGTGCTCTCTCGTGTAGCGAATAGGGAAGAAGAAACTCCAAGATTCCCCCGGCCCAAATCGCAAAACAACTCACCACGCGGAACTGCAAGATTGCCGATACAATTCTCACAATTTTAACACAAAATTACACAAAAAAAATCTCGCAAAACCCCACCCACCTTTCGACTGGTGGAGCGGGGCCTGCCCCCCGGGGCCAAACTCCTACGGGTGGGACCCCCGCTGGGCTTGGCGCTCGGCGGGGGGTCCGGCTCCCCCTCCCCCACGTCGAGTTCCGTATCTCCCGCCGTCGCTTTTTGCGCCGCGCCTTTTTTGGCGGGGACCTGACGATTTTTGGCGAAAAATTTCCAAAGATACGGAGTTGTGTGCGACGACGATACTGTTCAAAACCAAGAGCTACAGTATACGCCCATTTTGAGTGGACCTTTCTGCCGCCGCCGGCGCGCCTGGGCTGCTGCTGCTGGTTGGCCGGCGCCTGCGACGACGCCTGCGGCGCTACGCTCGGCGCGGGCGCCTCCTGTGCACATTGAGACACACACGACCACTACCACAAGACACGGACCGCAAAACGGTACAATAGCAAAACAAACAAACAAAATAGACAAAGTAGGGCGGGTAAGGCGCTCACGTGTCCCTTGTGCAGGCTGCGCACCAGGCTGGCGGCCAAAAGCCCCTCGTGGTCGTCGACGGCGGGGGCACTGGGGGCCTGGTCTCGAGCGGAAGTGATCTAAGAAGAGGGATGGGTGACGATTAGTATGTGGTGGTTTGGTCGCAGCACTCTCTGCCCCAACGACCACCCCACTCAGTCCCTCCCATCAACACTCATCCGGCACTTCTGTGCTCTAACCAGTGCAAAGCGCGACTCAATACCACCCCCCTTCACTTCACTTCTTCCCTCCATCCCTCCTTTCAAGACACCCCCCTCCACCTCTCATGCAAGCCACCCCGTTCCACCCATCCCCCCCCCCCCCCCACCTTGTCCATCTTGAGTTTGTCTTCTGCCACCTCCGAGAGAAAGGGTAGGAGCGCCTTCTCCCCCACCGCCTTCATGGCTTGGCCCAGGGCTGAGGCGGCCGAGTCTCGTACAATAGCGTCAGAATCGGCCAGGTTCTAGATGTGAAAAATGTTTCTAAAAAAATATTCCTGAAGAACTCAGTGGCGTAGCCAGGGGTAATGGGGGGGGGGGGCATTTGCCCCCCCCCCCATATGCCGGCCAGTAGAAAAAATTTTTGCCCGCGGCGCTACAAATAGTAGAACCTTTTGCCTGCGGCGCTACAATTAGCACAAATTTTTGCCTGCGGCGCTATAAATGGTGAAATTTTTTGCCTGCAACGCTGTAAGTACTGGAAATTATGCCTTCAAGACCAAAAATAGCGAAATTTTCGCCTGCGGCGCAAAATATACGGAAATTAGCACTAAAACAGCAAAATAATATTTGCCCCCCCCCCTAAAATTGTTTTGCCCCTCCCAGTTGCCAATCCTGGGGGGGGGGGAATATCGCAGTTTGATGAGAGAAAGTGGGTGAAATTGGGTGCTTTTGAAATTGGTTCACAGCCCCCCTTGCCCCACACACACCACCACAAGACAGAAAATTTACACCGCGCTCTGTCACGAGATAAAATCTTCGCGCGGTATAGGGTGGTGTCATTCACCTTTATCCTCTAATGATGCAACCTTACACAAGTCTGCGTCGCAACAAATTCACATTTTGAAATCACTCAGACCGAACAGAATGACATCAGACTGACTAGGCAAATCTAATAGCATCACAACACTCTACATAATAACCCAATTAAATTACACCAAAATACCTTTTTTCACAAAATACACCCAAAATACTCACCTTCACCAGAGGTGTAGTCAACGTTTTCAAGAGTTTTTTCGTCAGAGTTTGCGCCGTGTGAAAAACCAATAATCTTTGTAGAAATGAGGCCACTTGGAACTTGATTTGGGGATTCTTGTTGTCCAATGATTCGAGAATAAAGTCCATTAGGCCGTCGAGGGGAGTCTGGAATTGTGCGCCCGATTTCAAAATAGTGCCGCGCGCAAAATTGCGGCAATTTTGCAATAAGTTTCACAAACGCAGAGCGAATTTGGCAACTTTACTGTTCACCTACCCGAGGTTATAAAATTTCTCAACTACCGTAGTTTTTTTATATTCTTTCAGCTACCGTACTTTTTAAAATTTTCCAGTTACCGCACTTTCCAAATTGTTCAGCTACCGTAGAGCGTAGTTTTAAAAGTCTTCCAGTTACCGTAGTTTTTCAAATTTCCACCTACCGTAGTTGCGATCGCGTCAACGCAGTCTTTCAGGGGGTCGGCCAAAATAGGCTTCTTCTCCTTGAATTTCTCGAAAATCACCGGCACGAACTAAATCAGAATGCGCGAATTTTACCTTTTTTTCAAAATTTATCACAAATTGCGTACCAAATTGGCAAAGGGGGCGAATTTCCTTCGCAAGCCTTTGGCGAAAAGCTCCACGCACTTTGTACCTTTCGCCGCGACGTTTATATTGGCGTCTTTGGAGATCACCTAAAATTAGCGCAAAAATGCGAAAAATACTCCAAAAATGCGAAAAACAATAAAATTCTTCGTCCCACCTTCTTCAAGCAGCTCATAATGTCGCCGTAGTTGCCTTTGGGGTCCAATTTGGGGTACTTTTCGAGTATTTCCACGAGTTTTTCCAGCGCTGCCTTCCTCTCCATCCTAAAATCACATAAATCTTGAAAAGTTGTGCATTTTCAAACAAAAATTGGCACAATGTTTGTGGGAGAGGGGGGGGGGGGGAGAGGAGAGAGGCGGAAGAGGGAGGGGGGGGGGGGGAGAGGGAGAGAGGCGGAAGAGGGAGGGGGGGGGGGGGGAGAGAGGAGAGAGGCGGAAGAGGGGGGGGGGGGGGGGAGAGGAGAGAGGCGGAAGAGGGAGGGGGGGGGGGGGGGGGTGTGTGACAATATCAGCCATCACTCACCACTTCTACCACTCCAATAACTCATAGAAATCGCACGGGATCTTGCCCAGGGCGTCCTCTGCGTCCAGGGTCTCCCACGGATCCGCCACCTGCGGGCCGGCGGGCGCCGCGGGCGCGGGCGCGCCCGCGCCTTCGGTGCTACGCTCGGAGGAGGAGGCGGCGCCTTCGGAAGCGGTTGCGGTAGCGGCGGCGGCCTGCTGACTGCGCAGCAAGCGGGTGGCCTGAGGCGCGCCCTCCCCGGAGACTTTGGCGAACTCCGCCTCGAGCTCTTGGAGCTGGAGAAATTTGAATTTGAATTTGGCGCGTAAATCCTTGGCGTTTCCCAAGCGGTGAACGACAGTGGCAGTCAAAGGTCTCCAATTTGAAAGCAATGAAGCGTCGAGAGCGTAAACTTACCTGATTCGACATTCAAATTTCGGAGGGGGCATGGTCCACAGAATTCCCACAAAGCCCAAAAAAATCCACATTTTCGCACAAACTACCACACCTGAATCGGCTTCAAGTCCCTCAATTGCGGCTTCAAAGCTTCTCGAATCCAGCGAAACAACTCTAGAGCCAACTCTCTTGTGGAGGCCCGTACCTAAACAAATTGTAAACATTTTTCCCTCAAACAAAATTAGAAAAATTAATAAAAAATACAAACTTACCTCGGCGTTGGGGCTACCCATCAGCGCCCCTAATTGCTGGGCGAAAGGCTTGACTCCGCCCATGGGCTTTGGACCGAATGCGGCTGAAGATTACAGTAATTTGAGAATTCGAAATAATTTCTAATGTAAAACCAGGCAAGTCGTCCGGGGGACGCAGTATACTACACAAATTTGAACTCCTACGCACGGTGACTGCTCTGCTGTTGTGGCCTCGTGACACTCCCAATCGCAAAACTAATGCCGAATTTGTGACCTACATCCCAGAATACCCCAGAATCGACATACAGGGTTATTTTTTTAAAGTGAGGGGTCGGGAGCTCGAATAACTTTGGCCCCGGTGAGCCGGTTTTGATGAAACTTAAAACAGTACAAATTCAATATGTACCATAGCGCGTGTTAAAATTTTACCCAAACCGGGCGTGCGTAGCGCCTACGCTAGCGCGTTAACGAAGGCCTACTCTTTTCGGGCCGCTGAAGACGACCGCCGTCCTGGTGGTGGCGCCCTTGCTTACGCTGAACACTGTGAGGCTAAATATGCAATCTTTCAACTAAACTGAACAATAATGAAGCAGAAAATGCTAGCCAAACCTGTAATTTTGTCGAAAGGTTGCAAATTTGGCGCCACAATGTTCAGCGTAAGCAAGGGCGCCACCACCAGGACGGTGGCCATCTCCAGCGGCCCGAAAAGAGTAGGCCTTCGTTAACGCGCTAGCGTAGGCGCTACGCACGCCCGATTTAAGTAAAATTTCCAAACGCGCTACGGTACATATTGAATTTGTACTGTTTTAAGTTTCATCAAAATCGGCTAACCAGGGCCGAAGTTATTCGAGCTCCCGACCCCTCACTTTAAAAAAATAACCCTGTACAACACCCCTAACTTCCTATGGACTCGCAGAACCAAAATTCTGCACTTGGGGTACGGTAGCATGCGAATTCGTCACAGGTACGCTTAAACATCATCTAAACGCTAAACGAAGGCCAAATTCGTAATCAGCGCCCCCGAAAACCCCGAAATCGAGTATAATGTCGCGAAAGTCGACCCGACACCCAATGTTCAAATGGACGCGGCAGGGTTACTGTAGCTCTGCAAATGTGCCAAAAACACTTTTCTGGACCAGATTTCAACGTAGAATCGTTTGAAGCCACTTTTGGAACGATTCGGCAACGCATTCGAGGGCTATAGACGCCGAAATGCGAAAATCGCAATTTTCGACCCCGGAGTCGAAAAAGTCGCAGTGTAAGAAAGTTTGTTGTGTTTCGCCCGATTTTCTCCGTTCATGGCTCATTCGATAGAGGACATCTGGGAAGGAGCAACAAGAGTGGTCTCGCCGCTCTAGCTGCTACCTAGCTCGCACAGCAGCCCGTCAAAGTCGACCCGGGGCCAAAAATCGCGAATTTTTCAAATTTGGCGCCAAAATGGGTCCCGCAGCGATCCAATTCTTTTTTTGCGTGTTCGGCACTATCGAGTACTACAACATACCAAAAGATAGTATATACCATTATATGCAACTTTTTCGAGTTCTACCCTGTGTAACCCATTTTTCAGTACTTTGAAAATTTAAATTTTTGAATTTCCCGCCAACGGGGTCCCGCAGCGTGACCCCGTTTGTCGTGCAGGTTGCCCACCTACTAGGCCTACCCAACGCAAAAGACCGTTTGGAAATCGGCGGCTTCACGCGCGAACGCCATCCGGTCCAAATTACTGCGTTTCGCGCACAAACGCTATATACTCCACACTTTTTTGTGGAGTATAAAAATGTGGCGAGTTTTGGTTTATTGGGCGGAGACTGAAAAGCAAAATGGTCTCAAATTAGAAACTTGTCGAAGTTCAAAAGTTTCGACAAATTTTGGAAATTGCGCAAATTATAGTTTTTCATGAAATGCAGATTCCCCAATTGTACACAATTAAAACACGGCCTTTCAATGTCAACAGCACATCTTTCGGACAAAATTAAATTCAGGCAACAACAAAGTCAATTTTAAATTTTCTGCTTGGAAATGCCAAGATTCCTCGCCAGTGAGAAAACAACCTTTTAAAACGCACATCAACCGCAATAATATAACAATTTCCTATTAAAACACCGTAATAAAAATTCAAATTTCAAAATTCAAACTACAGTATATACCTATGGCGGCTGTGACGGCGCCCACGCATCCTTTGACGATTTTGGGATTTTTGTTCTTGAGTCCCTCCAGAAGGCATTCCTGAAAGATTCAAAATTTCCAAAATGGAAATAAGACGGCGAAGTAAAATTTTGTTTCAAACTCAAATTTGAACTGAGAAGACGGAAAAAATCAATGCGCCGTACGTATAATTTCAAATCCTTTCATGATTGCGCGTCTCAAAACTATGCGAGAGTCTTGTCAAACATTCGCAGTGTCTGCCGTTTCAAAAACCAAAATCTAATTTTCAAAAATTCACAATTTTCGACATGGAAAAATGTCACATTTCAAAATCTTGGGCGGTCGCCAGCCGCTTTGACAACAACTAGTTTAACGCTGAAGGGGACCTTCAGGGTGGCACTCCGCTTGTTCCGAGGCAAAGCAGACTGGTCGCTCGTCTCATTCATTACTCGATAATAAGCATTCACGGAAACAAACGCTGGCTTCGTGTTCAGTGTCGACGAAAGTGTTCGAACAAGTTTGGATGTGGCTG
>JASAMZ010004649.1:0-36277 GCA_030248115.1 Linhomoeus sp. GSCO2_2 | reverse complement strand
TCGAAGATCGCCTCACAAATCAAAGTTCTAGCCGCTCCTCACTGTCAGCATTCACGTACATGGTATAGGTGCAGTACACAGCGCGTCTTCCAACTCACATCCGCCACTGCTGCCACCACCCGAAGACGAAAGGCAGCACTTGTAGTTGGAGGCTCCTGGGCAGAGGCCGCTCTGGTAGCTGCCCAAGCAGCGGTTGTCGTGTCTGACATCTGCCGCCTCTGTCGCTGCGACTACCCCAACGCCACAGCGGCCACAGCGCCAGGAAGGAACAGTGAGAAGGTACCGTTGCCGGCCATTGTTTGAGTTACTGTAGCTGCAGTGTGGATGTAATTGTGAGGTGGAAGGAGCGTTGGAGTGAGAGAGTTGTTGTTGATGAAAGTGGTTTTATACGGTCTCGTCTTCTATTGAAACGCGGCTGTGCAAGCGCCGGTCCGCTACTCGCGGCGCACTGACGCAAATAGCAAAGGTGGGCCGATCGATGGTGGCTCGAGTCGTACAAACGAGTTTGGTGCAGAAAGTTAGTTGTTATGGTTCCAGTCACATGCACAATTGATACAGAGACAGGTAGGTACAATAGGCAGCTGCCCAAAGATGTTATAGGGGTGGGGTGGGATGGTTGATTGACGCATGAAATTCTTCGTGACGGCTGACGCACACAAGGTTGGTGCGTACGCAAAACGCTTCGGTTGCTCCACTGTTTTGGCCGACTGTTGTATCATCTGCTTTTGGATAGATAGTGACAGCAACTTCGCGTGTCTTGCTCCCGCAATGTACTACAATTGCTAATGTATGTACCCACACTCGTAAAACATAGCCATATCGGTGTCAGAATGTCAACTGCTGCACACACAAATGGAAAGATGGGGTATGGGTGGGTGTAGGTAAGGTACACGTTTCGTGCTATATCTATTTCTATACGCTTCGATGCCGCTTGAATGGGTATGCTCGCTGCTGACGTGCGATCGTGACGACTCGTCAACCAGCGTTGCGAACAGACTTTGGCGAAGCCACGCTTGCCTTTCTAAGTTTTTTATCTGCTTGTACAACAAACTGTTTCGATCCGCGCTCAAACCCACATTCACATTCATGCCCATTACTTGTTGAGTGAGCTACTTGTAATCGTCACATTCTTAGTCGTCATCCCCCTGTCGAGCGAAGAAAGGCCACACGAGAGCGCAACCCAGACAAAGTAGAGAGAAGGCGGCCATACTCAATAGGGGAACGACGAAGAGCGGCAGGCCCCACACTCGAGAACGCTTCCGATAGGACTCGCTCGGCAGATCTTCTCCTTCCTTCGGGAAGAAATCTTCTTCGAATTCGTACTCGGTTTCTACTTCGTGGTCGTCGCTAGTGTCGGAGATCTGGACGTGGGGTTCTTCTGCGGCGGCTGCCACCTTCGACTCTTCCGAAGCGGCGGTCGTTTCGTCGTGGTCGGTTGACAGAGTGGCAACGGTAGTGACGGGAAAAGCGATGATCGGTTTAATCGCCGAGGCACGGTTGTTACCGGTGTTGTGAAACGTATCACTTGGTGATGGAGTGCCTGTTGGATTGGCAGCTTTTTCCGGAGCATCCGTCGTTTCACTGCTCGATACTTCTATGCCAGCCACTGGAACTGTTTGTGTTTCTACCCGGTTTGCCTGGTTAGAAGTCCCTTCAAGCTTGACCGATGTTGGCTCTGGATGGAGCCGTGTCATTTGCTGAGAAATGTTGCCTTGGTGGTTGACCGAGCTTGTGGTTTCCACTGTTTCAAAAACTTTCCTCGAGGTGGCTCGACCTTCAACAAACTGTTGCACCTGTCTTCCAGTGTCTAACTCTGCGCCATGCGTGACACTAGTGGAAGATGACTTCGTAGAAGGAAGAGGAGAAGCTGCAGTTGCCAACAAATGCCTTTCACTCGCATCCAACTGGGTGAAATCGCGTCCTTCGCTGCTGGAGTGGAATCCGTCAGCTCCAGTTGAACTGCCCTCTTCATCTTGGAGAACACTGGATTGTGAAGGGCCGCTTTCTGAGATGGTGCTTCTCGTCTCATCGGTTGTGTTGAGTTCGTTCTTTCGGCCGTCGTATCTGGAAATCTCGGCGGTCGCTGTCGCTGTCTCTGCGTCATTGGGAGCAGTCGAAGATGATTGGTGGAGCACGTTTGGTCGATCGTGTGGCGCTTCTTTGAAGGTCCGATGACTTCTTTCGAAGATATTTCTAGAGCCAAACTGGTTGATGCTTCAGAAAGAGTGTATCTTGGGGTAGACACGGGCTGCGGCAGTCTCTGGAGTCTCTGGAGGTTTACGACAACCGTCTCAGTGTTTATCAACGTCGCTCTTTCGTCCGTTGCGTTCGAATTGGTTACCACAGGGCTTGCGAGCGTGCCAGTTTCAGAGAATGTTTGCATGGAACTCTTTGCCGCTTGTGAAGTGGTGACGCCTTGTGTCTTCTCGGGCCCCTCAGCTTCATCACTGTTGTCGATTACTTTAGTTTGATTATGGCGCCGTCCAGGAGTGTTACTTGGGACATTGGTTTCCATCGCCTTACTTGAATCGTTAGTAGTTGAAAAGTTGTCGATGTCAGCGGCTTCAGTGAGCGCTTCTGGTGCCGTGCTTTGACTCGCAATCGGCCAGCTCTCTTCCCAGTCGGCCCACGAAGAGACGTTCTGTAAGGCGCCTGCTGAAGATCCTGTCGAAGTCTGGATTGCAGTGACAATTTGTTGTAGTTCACGCGGAGCCACTATTGTGTGGTACGCGCTGACCGCACGCGGCGCCTTCTCAGAAACCAAGGTTGAGTAGTCGACAAAAGCGGCTCTATCGGGCCTGACAGCTTGATTTGGCGAGGTCGACCCATGGAATGTTTCGTTCGGCCATTGTCCATTGGTAAATCCTGTGATGAAGCGATTTCGACGAGCATTCTTGTGGTGACGGATCTGTTCTTCGCGTGGAGTCGTTTGTGGTTCTCGGTGGCTGGCCGAGCTGCCACTGTAATTGAATGGCTGACCGTTTTGATTCTGCTCTGCTGGAGTGTCAGTTGTATCAAGCAATGCGGCTGCAGCAGTGGTTGACGACTGAGAATTCGTGACATTTGAAGCCTCGACGAAGATTGCGTCAAGTCCAATGACGTAGTTCTCAGGGGGAGTGGGGCTGTCACTTGTGACGTCTTCTGGGAAGTCGCCATCAATGGTCGTACTCATGCTGTCGTTTCGGTGGTGCCATCCGAGACTCCGCCAGTTTTGAGACGGTCTCGTGAACGGGCCTTGAACGTTGAAGTCTTCAGTTGCGTCATTTCCGTTCTGGAAACTTTTCACGGTCATCGGCGGTCCATTGGCGATCTGTTGATCGACGCTCCCGATGTCGTTGCTCTTCAGAGAAGCAGGGACGTCGTCGTTGTGACTCGCGTTTCCAATTGAGGCGCTTGTTTGTGTGGTGGAAGAGCTCCCTTCACCACGGGAATGTATGTGGTGGGGCTTCTCTGTCGCCTCGCCGAAGTCTACAGGTTGCTCTTCTTTGCCTCGTGAGTTGCTGCGGAATCGTTGGAACAATGCTGTATTGCGGTCGGCTGGTTTGAGAACGTTGAACGCAACACTTTCGTCTTGCAAATCCACTAACTCGCCAAACATATCCACATGTTGGGGCTTCACTGGAGAGGTCAGGGCATCGGCGTTGGTGTGGTAGTCGCCATGGTTTTCGCTGTCGATGATTCCTTCTTCAGTGGAAGTCACAGTCGTTTCCGGATTTCCATTTGACTCAGTAGGAATGTCACTTGGGTCAGTATGTGGCTTCACAGTTTCTTGCTCAGAAGTGACGTTAGAGTGAGCAAAGAGGTTGTTTGACTCGGCATTCTTCTCAGTCACCGACTCCTTCCTTGACAACAGTCTCCCTAGCCCCCAGCCCGTTCGACGTGTCTCCCTTCTGCCGGCCGAGGTTTTCTTCTTGGCGGACTCGACATCAAAACCCGTTGAGTTTATCACTCCGAACCCGTTTAGTAGATTCAAAAGCTGGTTTGAACTCAACCGCTCGTCTCGACTCGGCTTAGCCTTAGAGAGCCAACGTTTGCGAAACGCCCCACTTGGAAGTCGCTTGCTGTCGACGCTCCAGCCGTTTCTCGGCTTGTCGGCCCTCGCTTGAAGGGTCACCATCAAAGAACCTCAGCTGGAATTTCCCGAAGCTGGCTATCATCAGAAAACAGAAGTCTTCTGCTGATGGCGGTAGTGTTGCAATCCAGACTAGTTGAACGTGACACTCCGCGAGTGTCAAGGTGGCACTCCGCCTGATCCGTTTAGCAAAGGGGAGCATCTGATCTGTGTGAAAACTTCGCTTGCTGGTTCTATTCCAATGCAGCGCGATTTCTTCTCCCTTGAGAGCATGCCGACTCTCGATCTCGCACTAGTGGCAAAACGTAGAAGAAGCGGTCGCAACGCTAACCAAATCGATAACTCGTACATGACCTAGGCTCGCTCATTGTGTGCTACGTGGCGTATCAGCTTGAGGCACACACGCCACGCGCGGCGGCTTCATCGCTACAACGACGGCCATGTACTGGCAAATGGTCAGCCGCGCGTACAAGGACGCATCTGTGCACCGAGCGGAAAGAAGCGCGCTAATAGATGGCGCTTCTGAAACAGGCAAGGAGGCCGACTTCGCTTAGCACAGAAGGGCGACACAACCGCGGCATTTCAAACCAACAATTATGGCGCTCGCCATCTCCAAGAGCGCTCGCAAGCACACAACCGGTGTCAAAAGGCCCTAAACCTATTGGTCCGAACTTGTTTCGACGGTCCCGCTACACCGCGCTACACCTCAATACTACCCCGGGATTTCAAATTTTTGCCACAAACCCACCCTAAACCAGCCGAAAAGGGTCAAAAGTGAACAGTAATCGCAAAACTAACGCGAAATTCGAACTCCCCGACCCCGAAAACCCCCCGAACCAACTGTCAACTCGATTTGAAAATTTCGGCCCGGGATTCAAAAATTCGACACGGCCGGGTTACGGTAGCTCGAAAAACCGAAACTTACGTTTCATGACCAGATTTTAGCGTAGAATCGATTGGCGGTGTCCGTTTTCCGGTAGAACCACGCGTTTCAGCGAAAAAACCGGCCAAATCCCAAAATCCCCAAATTTGATCCCCAACGCAAACCCATTGCCCCCGCCTAGCTCACGATCGGCTGGATGGATTTCGGCCATTTCGGTCGCAAATGAAAGAGCACATCCAGACGCCGGCCGGAAATTTTATCTCAGCCCGATCGGCCCAGTTAATCGCGAGATATGATTTTTTGAACGACCGGAATCGGGTTCTCAAAATTTGAATCTACCGTAACCCGGCCGTGCCGCGTCCAAATTTTCCAACTTTTGATTTCCCAAGTCTGTCTCCCCAAGGACTACAACATATCCAAAAATGACGAATTTTGGTCACGTACAGCGCAAATGGTCGCGCGCAGAACTTTTTTTACTTAGTAAAAATTTGAATTTTTGAATTGTCAAAAAATTTTTCCATTACCGGAATTTTCTCATATAGCACGCGGCCTGCGCATCCACCAGGGCTATCGAACGCAAAAAACCGTTTCAAAATCGGTTACTCCTAGCGAAAGTTAAGCGAGCACGTAGAAACCTTGTTCCCTCCGGTTGCCTACTGCTCTCCGCCGACTTCGTCGGGGCGGAGTGCCAACAAGCTGTGTGTGTAAAAAGTTCAACCTGTACTTTGTGTCTGTCAAATCTTGGTGAACAGTGTGGACAACTTTGTTCACATCATCAGACGTATCTGGAGAAATTTTATTGAGAACGTGTACCATACACCAAGTGCAGCTATCGCCACGACACGGTTGTCTGTACAACTGATCTAAAGCTCAGTGATATCGCCGCATTCGCTATATGATATCGGCATGATACGACGCCGTTCATCTGAAGTTCCGGCCAGAAATTCATTTGGGCGTACAACTTTTCTATTTTGCGTTCACATTCAGCTATAAACAAAAGTGTAGGCAACTTGTGGATTGCAAACATTTCTATCAAATATAACGCATGCAAAAAATTGTCTTTTGTTTTGCCAATTATCCGTAGTCTATGCGCTTGCCATTTCATAAGACATTCGTCAATAAATGACGTTTTAATTTTGTCAATATATGGAACTTTGACAAATAATCTCGTATTTCCAATGAATTCCACATTTGCAAAAAAATTCTTTTGTGGTACAAATTATCCGCGGTCTATGCTCTTTCCATTCCTGAAGAAATTTCGCCGCTACCTCATCATTCCATTCCTGAAGAAATTTCGCCGCTACCTCAGGCGAAATAGTCGATTTTCGACATTTTTATATTTTATTTGTGAATATCTCGAAATTGTAATTTCCTACACATGTAAAACTATGTCACAAATTCTTACTGCCACTAGACCTTTCCATTTCTGCATTTATATTCGTCAATAAATGACGTTTTATTTTTGGCATTTTGTAAAATTTTGACAGAAAATGGCGTATTTCTATCAAATTCCACATTTCCAAAAAATTTCTTTTGTGTTACAAATTATCCGTGGTCTATGCTCTTTCGATTCCTGAAGAAATTTCGCCACTACCTCATCAGGCGAAATATTGATTTTCGACATTTTTGTATTTTATTTGTGAATATCTCGAAATTGTAATTTCCTACACCTGTAAAACTATGTCACAAATTCTTACTGCCACTAGACCTTTCCATTTCTGCATTTATATTCGTCAATAAATGACGTTTTATTTTTGGCATTTTGTAAAATTTTGACAGAAAATCGCGTATTTCTATCAAATTCCACATTTCCAAAAAAATTCTTTTGTGTTACAAATTATCCGCGGTCTATGCTCTTTCGATTCCTGAAGAAATTTTGCCGCTAGCTCGTCAGGCGAAAAAGTCGATTTTTGACATTTTCATATTTTAATTGTAAATATCTCGAAAATGCGAAATTAGCAACAGAAACGGACATCGGATCCGTACTCAGTGACCTTGACTCTACTTGACCACATATGTCACATACCTTACTTCGATGCGCGGACGGACAGACAGACAGACACACACACACACATTGTCATCCGTATATATACACCTCGCCGCGCTGAGGCGCGGCGAAAAAACAGAGGCCGTAAAGTGATGTCGCAGCCACTAGAATTCTTCTTTGGATACTCATCGCTGCCATCGCGGCAGAGTCTTGACTGTGAATTGACAATTTCACTCCTTGGGTCACTTGAGCAGACATTGAGATGCTGAAACGACGTCGAAGGGAGAAGAGAGCTGGACGGGCAGAGGAGAGCATTTCAAGTCTCCAAGCGACCAGAGAGCTCTGCGAGTAGTTAATGTTATCGTTGCCTCAGCTGTGACGAAATTTACGCGCCAGACAGTCTTCGCGCGAATCCGTTTACGAGACCCGTGAACCAATCGATGCGCATCAGGTTCAGGCCTTCCAGAGCAATGCAAAGTGGTCATTACTGTGAGCGTACTCTGTGTACTGTCATCAGTGCCCCCCAGCCGTCCACCATTCATTGATTGTAAGCGTTAATTAATGGAACGAGTGGGTTTGGGTAAGGCACAGGTTTCGTTCTAAATCTATTAATGTATGTACCTACTGTAGACGCTTCGATGTCAGTGACGAAACGGTTGGACGGGGTTTGCTCGTTGCTGACGTGCGATCGTGACGAGTCGTCAACCCGTGTTGCGAACAAGCTTTGGCGAAGCCACGTTTGTCTTTCTAAGTTTAATTCATCAACGTTCATCTGCTTGTGACCAACTGTTTCGATCCGCGCTCAAACCTGCATTCACATTCATTTCCATTACTTGTTCGTTGCTGAGCCACCTATTCGTAACCATATTCTTCATCATCATGCCTCTGTCGAGCGAAGAAGGGCGACATGAGGGCGCAGCCAAGACAGAGTAGAGAGAAGGCTGCCATACTCAACAGAAGAACGGCGAAGAGCGGCAGGCCCCACACTCGAGATCGTTTCCGGTAGGACTCGCTCGGCAGACGCACTCCTTCCTGGAGGAAATCTTCTTCGAATTCGTTCTCGGTTTCTACTTCGTGGTCGTTGCTGGTGTCTGGAGCCTGGAGGTCGTGTTCTTCTGCAGTGGGCAATGGCATTTTCCTTGTCGCAGCAATTGTCATTTCGTTGTGGTCGTCGGCCTTTGGAGTGTCATCCATGGTGAAAGTGGACATATCCTCGCCATTATCGTAGGCGGTGGTTGTGGAGATCGGTTGAGTAGTCGAGGAGAAGCGTTTGTGATCGGTTGTTCGACTCGTTGGTTCAGGGAGATCTTGCAGCTGCGCTTCTTGTGTGTTATCATCAGATGCTGCGCTCGTTGCATTTAAAGTATTGTCAAGTCGGTTCGAGCTGGTACCCTTTGGCTGCCAAGTCGTTTCATCATTCGATACTTCTGTGTCAGCCATTGGACTTGCTTCTGTTACTGTGTGGTTGTCTTGGTTAGAAGTCCATTCAGACTTGGTAGCTCTCAGCTCTGGATGGATGTTTGTCTCGTCTCGAGAAACATTGTCGTTGTCAGCAAAAGTTGTTGTTCCCAATGTTTCAAAGACTTCCTTTGAGGTCGCTCCTCTGGCGACGCTCGTACCGTCTTCCAGCGTTCAGATTTGCAGCAAAGGTGCTATGAAACAGGGAACTCGTAGACTGGAGAGGAGGAGCTGTAGTTGCCAACAAAGGCCTTTCACTCGCATCCAACTGCGTGAAATCCCGTCTTTCGCTTCTGAAATGGAAACTGACAACTCCAATTGAATTGCACTCTTCATCTTGTAGATAACGGGTGGGGATTTTGGGCGCTTTAAATAAATCGTTGAGCGCTTTTGATAAATCGTTGGCGCGGTGTGTCTCCTCGGTTTCATCACTGTTTTCGATTACCATGCTTCGACTATCGATCTTCCCCGGTGTGTCACTGGGCCCAGCTGCCTCGGTCAGCGCTGCAGGATCACTTCGAGCCGCCGCCGTCCTTTCGGCAGCAGTTAAAAGTGTCAGTAGTGACTTCAGTGGGCTCTCCTAATGCCGTGCTTCCACTCTCAACGGGTGTGCCATCTTCAGTATCCAGCCACGAATGTGCGGTCGCGGCAGAAAATTCTGTCGGCGTCTGTATTGTTGAGACCATATTTTGCTGTGTGCCCGCGTTCTCTGAAACCAAATTTGACTCGTTGCCATGAGCGGCTCTATCTCGAATGGTTGCTTCAGTTGGCGAGGTCGACCCACGGAATGTTTCGTTGAGCCATTGTTCTTTGTAAAGCCTGTGACAAAGCGATTTTCTCAAGCATTCTGGTGGTGGAGGATCTGTTGTCGGTGTGGGTTCGTTTGTGGTTGACGATGGCTGGCTGAGCTCCCGTTAAAATTCATTGAAGTGTCATTTTGATTCGGCTCTGCCGGGCTCTCAGTTGTACCACCAGGCAGCGTGTCTTCAGCAGCAGCCGACGACTGAGAATCGGTGGCATTTGAGGCCTCAAAGAAGATGGCGCCAATTCCAATCACGCGGTTCTCGCGCGGAAGCGGAGTGGTCGCTTGTGATGCCTTCCTGGAAGACGCCATCATGGGTGGCGCTCGTGCTGACGTTGAAATCTTCTGCCGCGCTGAAAAGAAAACTGGCATTTCTGGAATTCTCGTATTGTCGCTCTGTAGTAACAACATTGTCATATTCATCCCAGAAAAGCTGAGACGTCTTTGGTGAAGCTAGAGTTCTCATTTGGAAGGCCCGTTTGATCGGTGGAGGAGTCGCCTTCACCACGGGAAATGAACGGATGGAGTTGTTCCGTCGCGTAGTCGAAGTCTGCAGGCAGCTCTATTTTGCCCGGTGTGTTACTGCGGAATCGTTCGAACCATGTCGTGTTGAGAACTGCCGTCTTGGAAACGTTGAACGCCCAACTTTCGTCTTGCTAATCCATTAACCAGGCAAGCAAATCCAGATATTTGGGCTTCACTTGAGTGGGCAGCGCATCGACGTTGGTGTGGTAGTCGTCATTGTTTTCTTTGTCGGTGTTTCTTTCTTCATTGGAAGTCACAGTCGTTTCCGGATTTCCATTTGACTCGGTAAAAGTGTCGCTTGAGACAGTACGTGTTCTCAACGTTTCCTGCCCAGAAGTGGTGTTAGACTGAGCAAAGAGGTTGTTTGACACCGTGTTGTTCATAGTCATCGATCCTTGCCTTGACAATAGTCTCCGTAGTCGCCAGTCCGTTCGATTTGTATCACTTCTGACCAGTGGCGGATCCAGGATTTTTTCGCTCGGCCTCAGCCGAGCGAACCCTATCAAGAGCTCGGCGTGCGTGCGTGCGTACGTACGTTCGTATGTGGGTCACGCTCGCTTCGAGCTTAATAACTCGCTCGTCTGCCGTCGTAGGAAGGAGTTTGAGATATCGTCGAGTAGCCTGCGGACTCCTCTCGCCACCTGAGTGTTCAAAACTGAAATAAGTTTTCAAACTCGCGCGCTACAGTATCCCAGAGTGGGGTCCATTCTAAGACAAAAGTTGACCGAACCTAGTCAAATCGCATATCAAAGTGAAGCGCTCGAGCTCCTGAGCACGAATCCGACAACAAAAAGTTTCAAAAGTTTAAACAGAGAGCTACAGTAACCAAAACGCGTCGAAAACTGGAAACGACACGCTTGCTTCGGGCTTAATAACTCGCTTGTCTGACGTCGCTGGGTTGAGTTCGACACATCAACGGGTAGCCCTCGGACTACTCTCGCCATCTGAGTGTTCAAAACTGGAATAAATTTTCAAACTCGCGCGCTACAGTATCCCAAAGTGGGGTCCATTATAAGACAAAAGTTGACCGAAGCTAGTCAAATCGCATATCAAAGTGAAGCGCTCGAGCTCCTGAGCACGAATTCGACAACAATAAGTTTCAAAAGTTTAAACAGAGAGCTACAGTAACCAAAACGCATCGAAAACTGGAAACGACACGCTTGCTTCGGGCTTAATAACTCGCTTGTCTGACGTCGCTGAGTTGAGTTCGACACATCGGCGAGTATAGCCCTGGGACTACTCTCGCGAACTGTGACGTCGAAATAATAACAAGTTTTAAGAATTGCGCGCTACAGTATCCCCAAGTAATGTCCGCGAAAAGTCAAAACTTCATCGAACCTAGTCGAATCGCATACCAAAATGAAGCGCTGGGCCTCCTGAGCAAGAATCCGACAATAAAAAGTTTCAAAAGGTCAATGAGAGGGCTACAGTAACCAAAACGCGATGAAAACTGCAGACTTTGGTTTGTTATATCTTGGCACTCGTGCGTTGCAGAGGAGCGATCTTGACATCGCTGAAGAGCTCACTGCAAGCCAGCATCAAATCATGCTCACAATTAACCTGTAGTTTTGCGTTAGATTCCAGTGGTTTTTTTTTAATTTAGTCTGAAAATATGATTTTCTTGGTTTAAAGAATTAAACCCGAGCGATACCAATGTTGCGTACAGTGTTGCCGGAGTACTCTTTAAGGATTCTTAAAAAGTAAGTAACGAGTGAAGTACTAGTACTTTACTCTACTCGATAAGATTTTGGTCAATTTTACTTTACTTTACTCTACTCGATAAGAAATTCACTACTTTTTAGTACTTTTTAGTACTTTTTAACTATCGAGTGCTCTTTATTACTCGAACGACTTCAACAGGAAGGAAGTCGCAGTATTTTCCTGTCTGTCCACGTGCTACAGTACTCTCGCGAGTGGTGAAAACATCGAAATCTGAGAAGTCTGGATTATGATGCATGTGTACCACCAACACAGCAATTGGTAGAGGTGTGCCACAGGCATGGCGCTGCATCAGAAACAGTCTGGCACACTCATTGATAATATCTAATAGAATCTACTGTGTAGTCAGATAGGCTATATCTGGCAGTGAGTAGTTTGGGCGGGAGCTTAATTATGCTGATTAAATGTGATGTCACGTGTGGTTGCTTTAAACATTTTGAAGCCATGCTTGCAACTAACATAATTGATCGCGTATTGTGTAGTTAATGGTAGTCGATTGGAGATCGGGGATCGGTGCAAAATCGACCATGAGTCCCACTGGTAGGAATTCTACCCCAACATCACTTGCACAGATGACATGCTCAGGACAAAAAGTATGTACTTTTTAAGCAAATTGTTAGAGTCCACTTAACGAGTACTTTTTCAGTACTCGGTAAACGAAATCAGTTTGTACTTTACTCTACTCGATAAGAGATTCCGAAGTTGTACTTTACTTTACTTTACTCGATAAGAAATTCGAAATTTTACTTTACTTTACTCAACTCGATAAGGAATTCCTCTACTTCGGCAACACTGGTTGCGTAGCAAGACCACTCCAAAAAGTGTAGTCGCGAGGAGAGTCAAAGACGCTGCACGAAACCGGAAACGCCCTTGCTACAACCTCAGTAAAAAGTCAAAGCTCAAAACCACTCCGCTTTTTAAAAGAGACTTGTTTCGCCCGCCCTCAGGCGGGCGACACCCTACGAGAGCTCGGCGTGCGTGCGTACGTACGTGCGTACGTACGTGCGTTACGCTCTCGGATCTCGGCGTTGGAAAGTCGTAGAGCGGAGATCTTGGGCTCTACGGATAGGCCTCGACTCACTGATCATTCCGCTAAGAGGTTTCGAAATTCAAAAGTTTGAATTGCGCGCGCTACAGTAACCCGAAGGTCAAAACGCAAAACGACTCTAACTGGCTCGTGTTACGTCGTAGAGCGGCAATCGCCACGTCAGGTGAAAGCTCTCGACGTGTTCATTCATGCGTTTGCAAAAGTTTTTTGAATTACACAAACACGCACTGCGGAAAACGCCATTCTCGGGATTTTGACGCTAAAATCGCTCTAACGCGCTCAACTTGCGTCGTAGAGAGACGATCTCGAGCTTTTTGGATAGCTCCCGACTCACTGATCATTTGCTCTCTCATTGGTGAAAACTCAAAAGTTTGAATTTCGCGAGTTACAGTAACTCGAAGGTGCAAAAGCAGAAAACGGCTCTAACTCGCTCGTCTTACGTGGTAGAGTGGCAATCGACACGCTAGGTGAAAGCTCTCGGAGTGTTCTTTCATGCGGCTACAAAAGTTTGCTCAATTACGCAAACACGCACCGCAGAAAACGCCATTCTCGAGATTTTAACACTAACATTGCTCTTTGCTACATGCAGAAGTGCAACACGGTTTGATTGCTCGTAGTGTGCTCTTTTGTGCTCTGTCAATTGTTTGTCTAAACTTTTACAAGTTTTTGTCACTTTTTTAAAGCGTTGCTTGAGAGAGAGATGTTCTTGCTCTAAAAGCCAAATCGCGGGCGAAATCAATATTGCTTATGCAATACCCTCTTGCGAAGCGGGGGCTCATGAAGCGGACCATGCGGGCGATGAACTCTCGCACTCTCTGCAGAAAGAACGCAACTCTTTGCAATGTCAGTCAGAATACAAACTCAACTTTTTAATACCGGAGCTTGTTGAATAGGGGGGGGGGGGGGGGGGGGGGCGGAATTATTGAGGCCACAGGGCGGACCAGGGCGCTATAAAGGTACATCAAAAATTTGCGCCGCCGATTGTTCCGATTTTGGCGTCTTCTGTTACAAAATTGCCTTAAAAATTTTTTGCCGATTTTGGCTTTTCTGTTACAAAATTGCCTTAAAATAGCGCCGCAGGCGAAAATTTAGCCGATTTTGGCCTTTTCAGGTTACAAAATTGCTATATAAAATATCACCGCAGGCGAAAATTTTTTGCTCTGAACATGCTACCGCCCAAAATTTTTTTCTTGGGAGGGGGTATGGGGGGTGGGCGGTTTGTCCGAATGGGGGGGGGGGGGCGGACGTTCAACCGCCACCCCCCCCACCCCCGAGATCCGCTACAGCTTCTGACGCCGGTCGAGGTCTTCTTGCCGGACTCGACATCAAACCCCGTTGAGTCGATCATACCGAAACCACTTAGAATAGATTCGAAAGCTGGCTTGAACTCAACCGCTTCCCTCGACTTTGCTTTGCCTTAGCTAGCCAAAGTTTACGAAACATCGCTGATGGAAGTCGTTTGTTGTCGATGTTTGATCCGTTTCTCGGCTTATCGACCCTTGTGTGAAGGGAAGAGATTAGATTCGACCTTGTTTTACAGCCAATGCGACTTCCGTTGATCTCTCAGTCTCATCAGCAGGTATCTCCCGAAGCTTGCCACCATCAAAAGTCTTTAGCTGGTAGGCAGTTGCGTTGCAACTTGCAATCCGGGAAACGGAGGCCATAAAGTGCTACATATCATCACAACTGCTAGAATTCTTCTTTGAATGATGAGCGACGCCATCTCGGTAGAGTACTGACTGTGAATTGACGATTTCAAGCAGACTGTGGAAGATGAAGAAGCGACGTCTGGGAGAGGCGGGCTGGACAGAACAGAGCGTTTCAAGTCTCCAAGCGACCAGAGAGCTCTGTGAACGGCCAAAGTGGTCGTTGCCTCAGCTGTGACGAAATATACGAGCTAGGTTGTCTTCTCGTTCCTCCGTTTATGAGACTCGTGAATCAATCGATGCAGGTCAGGACAGGTTCTCGCCCTTCAGAGCTTTGGAAGGTAGTGGATGCTGATAGCCCTCTGCGCTTACTCTGCGTACTGTCTGTAACCCTCCCCCCCTCACCCCCCCCCCCCCCCCCACCTCTCTTGCTTCGTGATGTGTAAGCGTCGTTTAGCAAGACTGAAGGAGGACAGAGGGACACTTGTTAATGGCTGCTATCCGGCACTCATCTACTTTAAAGGTGAGATACGCGAAAACGACAGCCTCTAAACAAATTCTAACATTGCAGACACGGCGCCACAGAAACATTCGGCCAACCTAATTCAAGACAAGTGGCAAGACTTTTGCATTCGCATTGTTGCGCCCGAGAGTGCTATAGCGAATACTGAATGCCTACGTGTGTAGCAGCTTCTGCATTTGTTGCGGAGGCAAAATGACTCTACAGTACGTGTAACTACTAGTTACACCTCACTAATTTTAATTAAGCAGCGCACTATCTCGCCGGAAAACTACCGTAATACGTAGCAGTCAACGTGGCCCAGACAATAGGAATGCAGGTCAACACTACACGGTGAATCCCACTGTTGGATCATCTGCTTTTGGATAGATGTGGCAACAACTTCGCGTGTCTCGCTCCTGCATGTAATACAATTGTTACTGTATTGTATGTATCTAAACACGTAAAATGTAGGCATAATCGGTTTTCGGAATGTCAACTGCTGCACACACAATTGGAGGAATTGGGTTTGGGTGCAGGCAAGGTACAAGATTCGTGCTTAATCTATTTCATGTAAAAGTGCCTAAAGGCAGAAAGATGAATATGTTCCTGGTGTGAAGCATGTAAAAGCAAGGGTATTAAACGATATTCCACTAGTGTAACAAATGCACCAATTTGTAAGAGAAATATTAGTAGGCGCGGCAGCGCCAGACCATATGTTCCATCCAGGCCGCGCGCGCCTTTCCCCATCGTCACGATATTTATTTCTCGGGCTGTACTGAACTGAATTGGTTGAAATTTGGTACACTAAAGGACTTTATCATAAACAGATTAAATTCCAAATTTGGTGAAAATCGGTTAAGTGTAGCGAAAGTTACAGACGCAAAAAGGATCGCGGCGCGTTTCTTGTCCCACTGGCGGGGGTGAATTCTTCTCCTCCAGATCACGCTCTAACGTCCATCAGCATCTCGTCGAGTCGCTTTCTATTGTTGTCCCCACCCACGGTTGTGCGCGTACAGTGCAGCATCTAAGTGCCCCCCCGCGTTCAGGAGCCCCTGCATACGTGCCCCAAAATTGTCCTACTCGTTTTGTGCGTGCCTCAAGGTGTTCCCCCGCTCGTTCAAGAGCCCCTGCATACGTCCCCCAAAATTGTCCTACTCGTTTTGTGCGTGCCTCAAAGTGTTCCCCCGCTCGTTCAGGAGCCCCTGCATACGTCCCCCAAAATTGTCCTACTCGTTTTGTGCGTGCCTCAAAGTGTTCCCCCGCTCGTTCAGGAGCCCCTGCATACGTCCCCCAAAATTGTCCTACTCGTTTTGTGCGAGTGTCTCTTCTTATAAGCCCAACCACAATCAATAAGTCCAAGCTGCCAGTGACCTGTCAGTGACCTACCAGTGACCTCTAAAAGTGACATACCAGTGACCCTTCCTCGTCTACGGACCACGATGTCAACGTGCTCGTCTACAGGCATACGCGGTAGAGATGAAACCTTAGTTTTTGTAGTTAAATAGTCAGCTAAACTTAATTAAATTTGGCATTTGCAGAACCGCCTTGACGCGTAGAATCCAATGGTGACCACGCCGACCCCCTCCGACCTACCACGCATGCCCTGGGGGCAAAAATGTCGTCTGCGAAGGGGAGTTTCAGTATACTGACAAATTGTTAACAAATTCAGAACACATCAGAACCATATCAAATAGGGGTTCGTTTGAAGCGTCTCGACGAGAAAATTTCAATGGCACCAATGCCGTCGCCCCCAAATTTACCATGAGCGCTATTTTTGCAAAAAGGAGTCTCAAAAATCAACTTTTTATTGGCTCATCCAAACATAGCGTTGTAGGGGTTACCGTCTCACCGAGAAAATTACACTGGTGCTGTCCGCGACCCGCAAAAAGGTACCAAGAGCGCTATTTTTGCAAAAAGGTGCCACAAATTTGTAACTTTTGATTGGCTGCTCGGAACATGGCGTTGTTGGTGTTCGTTGAAATCGTCTCGACGAGGGGGTGGTCTGGCCACTACTCAGTGTTGCCTTATCCAAACCTAGTCGTGTTGGGGCTCAAATAAACCGCCCTAACGAGAATTTATGAGGGTCCTCAGACTCCATCTGTCAACGCACAACCTCCCTGAAGAAGAGAATCCAATAGCGCACCTCACACAAACCAAGGGGTCAGAGTTTTTGGACCTCATACAATCTCCTTACCGCTGTCCCTCCTGAAGCTTCTTGGCAGAGTTTCAGGAGCCGCTGTTTTCGTGCCCCAAAATGTCCTACCCGTTTTTTGCGCGCCTCAAAGTGTTCCCGCACGTTCAGGAACCCCTGGAAACGTGCCAAAAAATTGTCATACTCGCCTCCTATGTTACTAAAGGGGGTTCCACTCGTTCGAGTGTCTAAACATTCATGTCTCAAAGTGGACTACTTGTTTAAGTTGATTCGTTGACTGGCTCCGCCAATAAAAAAGTAAGAGTATTTCATGTAAAAGTGCCTAAAGGCAGAAAGATGAATATGTTCCAGGTGTGAAGCATGTAAAAGCAAGAGTATTAAATGGTAGTCCTCTGGTGTAGCAAATGCGGCGCTTCGCGCCGCCCACCAATTGTAAGAGAAATATTAGTAGGTACCGGCATTAATTGAGAGAAAGCATTTTCGACTAAAATTATCCACACAAAACTGCGCAAAGGTCACAACGACACGCGGCAACATATTCGGCACATCTTAGCGTGTCGCTGTGACCTTTGCGCAGTTTTGTGTGGATAATTTAGTCGAAATACTTTCCCTCAATTAATGCCGTGCCTACTAATATTTCTCTTACAAATTGGTGGGCGGCGCGAAGCGCCGCATTTGCTACACCAGTGGAATATCGTTTAATACTCTTGCTATTACATGCTTCACACCTGGAACATATTCATCTTTCTGCCTTTAGGCACTTTTACATGAATGCACATATGTACGTAGGCGCCTCAAAGTGAATGTTAAAACGTTTGGACTGGGGCTGGCTTGCAGCTGATGTACCGTCGTGACAGTTGTCAACCAGCGTTGCGAACAGACTTTGCCGAAGCCACGTTTGTCTTTCTAAGTTTGAATTCATCGACGTTTATCTGCTCACATTGACTGAACTGTTTCGATCATACCTCAAACCTGCATTCACATTCATATCCATTGTTCGTGGTAGGGTACGCTACTTATAATCATCACATTCTTCGTCGTCATCCCCCTGTCGAGCGAAGAAGGGCCACACGAGAGCGCAACCCAGACAAAGTAGAGAGAAGGCGGCCATACTCAATAGGGGAACGACGAAGAGCGGCAGGCCCCAGATGCGCGATCGCTTCCGGTAGGACTCGCTAGGCAGATCTTCTCCTTCCAGAAAAAAGTCTTCCTCGAATTCGTACTCGGTTTCTACTTCGTGGTCTGGGTTGTCGTCCTTGTTCTGAATGTGTACTTTTTCTGCGGTGACTAGTGATTTTACCACTTCTGTAGCGCTTGTCGTTTCGTTGTGGTCGGCTTTTGGAGTGCCATCCGCAATAGGGCTGGTAATGTCCTTGTGATCCTCGGAGGTTCTGGCGATCGGTTGAGAGGTCGAGGAGAGGTGCTCGCGATCCGTTGTTCGACCCGTTGCTTCGTCTAGCAGGTTCTGTTCTTGTATACCATCTGCTGCTGTGCTCGTTGCAATTGTCTCAAGTGAATTCGCGCTGGTGCCCTTTGGGTGCCCAGTCGTTTCACTGCTCAATATTTCTGTGACAGCCATTGGAATTACTTCTGTTCCGGTCTGGTCGTCTAGGTTTGGAGTCCCATCAGACTCCGTCGTGGTCAGCTCTGGATGGACCGTTGCCCAATTCTGAGACGCATTGTCGTGATATGTTGAACTTGTGGTTCTCGATGTTTCGAAGCTTTGCCTTGAGGTTGGTCGATTCACAACAGTGTGTTCTAACCGCGTCAAATCGTGTCCTTCGCTACTGGTAAGGAACTCGTCAGCTTCTACTGTACTGCCCTCCTCGTCTTGGAAAGTACCGGATTGTGAATTGCTCGTCTCATCGGCAGTGTTGGGATTGGGTTCGCTCTTTCCGCCGTCGTATCTGGAAATCTCGGCGGTCGCTGTCGCTGTCTCTGCGTCATTGGGAGCAGTCGAAGATGATTGGTGGACCAAGCTCAAGACGCTTGGGTCGATTAGGTGGCGCTTCTCCGAAGGTCCGATGACTTCTTTCGAAGGTATTTCTGGAACTAAAGTGGTTGATGTTTCAGAAAGAGTGTATCTTGGAGTCGACACGGGCCGCGACGGTCTGTGGAGGTTTACGGTAACCGTCTCAGTGTTTATCGACGTCGCATCTTCGTACGTTGCGTACAAATTGGTTGCCACAGGGCTTGCGAGCGTGCCAGTTGCAGAGAATGTTTGCATGGAACTCTTTGCCGCTTGTGAAGTGGTGACGCCTTGTGTCTTCTCGGGCCCCGCAGCTTCATCACTGTTGCCGATTACTGTAGTTTGATTATGGCGCAGTCCAGGAGTGTTTCTCTGGTCATTGGTTTCCATCGCCGTATTTGAATCATTAGGAGTCAACGTCGTCTTTTCCGCGGCAGTTGAAAAGTTGGTGGTGTCAGCGGCTTCAGTGAGCGCTCCTGGAGCCGTGCTTTGACTCGCAATCGGCGAGCTCTCTTCCCAGTCTACCCACGAAGAGACGTTCTGTAAGGCGCCTGCTGAAGATCCTGCCGAAGTCTGGATTGCAGTGACAATGTGTTGTTGTTCACGTGGAGCCACTATTGTGTGGTACGCGCTGACCGCACGCGGCGCCTTCTCAGAAACCACAGTTGAGTTGTCGACGAAAGCGGCTCTAGCGGGCTTGACAGCTTGATTTGGCGAGGTCGACCCATGGAATGTTTCATTGGGCCATTGTCCATTGGTAAATCCTGTGGCGAGGCGATTTTCACCAGCATTCGTGTGGTGACGGAACTGTTGTTCGCGTGGCGTCGTTTGTGGTTCTCGGTGGCTGGTCGAGCTGTCACTGTAATTGAATGGCTGACCGTTTTGATTCTGCTCCGCTGGAGTGTCAGTTGTATCAAGCAATGTGGCTGCAGCAGTGGTTGACGACTGAGAATTCGTGACATTTGAAGCCTCAACAAAGATTGCGTCAATTCCAATGACGTAGTTCTCAGGGGGAGTGGGGCTGTCACTTGTGACATCAATGGTCGTATTCGTGTTGTCGTTTCGGTGGTGCCATCTGAGACTCCGCGAGTTTTGAGACAGTCTCGTGAACGGGCCTTGAACGGACTCTTCAGTTGCGTCATTTCCGTTCTGGAAACTTTTCGCGTTCATCGGCTGTCCATTGACGATCCGTTGATCGACGCTCCCGATGTCGTTGCTCTTCAGAGAAGCAGGGACGTCGACGTTGAAACTCGCGTTTCCAATTGGGGCGCTTGTTTGTGTGGTGGAAGAGTTCCCTTCACCACGGGAATGTATGTGGTGGGGCTTCTCTGTCGCCTCGCCGAAGTCTACAGGTTGCTCTTCTTCGCCTCGTGAGTTACTGCGGAATCGTTCGAACAATGTTGTATCGCGGTCCGCTGGTTTGGGAACGTTGAACGCCCCACTTTCGTCTTGCACATCCACTAACTCGCCAAACATATCCATATGTTGGGGCTTTACTGGAGAGGTCAGCGCATGGACAATGGTGTGGTAGTCGCCATGGTTTTCGCTGTCGATGATTCCTTCTTCAGTGGAAGTCACAGTCGTTTCCGGATTTTCATTTGACTCAGTAGGAATGTCACTTGGGTCAGTACGTGGCTGTAGAGTTTCTTGCT
Source organism: Linhomoeus sp. GSCO2_2 (assembly GCA_030248115.1). NCBI lineage: Eukaryota > Metazoa > Nematoda > Chromadorea > Monhysterida > Linhomoeidae > Linhomoeus > Linhomoeus sp. GSCO2_2. The sequence goes on along the minus strand of JASAMZ010004649.1, from coordinate 15,862 downwards.
CCGAAGTGCCGTTAGATTGAGCAAAGAGGTTGTTTGACTGGGCATTCTTCTCAGTCACCGACTCCTTCCTCGACAACAGTCTCCCTAGCCCCCAGCCCGTTCGACTTGTCTCCCTTCTGCTGATGCCGCCGGCCGTGGTTTTATTCTTGGCGAACTCGACATCGAAACTCGCTGAGTTTATCATACCGAACCCGTTTAGTATATTCGAAAGCTGGCCTGAACTCAACCGCTCGTCTCGACTCGGCTTAGACTTAGACAGCCAAAATTTGCGAAACGCCCCACTTGGAAGTCGCTTGCTGTCGACGTTCGAGCCGCTTCTCGGCTTATCGGCCCTCGCTTGAAGGGTCACCATCTTAGAATAGCTTCGAACTTGTTTTTTCGCCGCGCCTCAGCGCGGCGAGGTGTATATATACGGATGACAATGTCTGTGTGTCCGTCCGTCCGTCCGTCCGTCCGTCCGTCCGTCCGTCCGTGGCACCGAAGTAAAATAGGTGACATATGTGGTCAAGTAGAGTCGAGGTCGCTGAGTACGGATCCGGTGTCCGTTTGTGTTGCTAATTTCGCATTTTCGAGATATTCGCAATTAAAATTCGAAAATGTCAAAAATCGACTTCTTCGTCTGATGCGCTAGCCGCGAAATTTCTTCAGATATGGAAGGAGCATGGACCGCGGATAATTTGTACCACAAAAGAAATTTTTTGCAAATGTGGAATTTAATAGAAATACGCGATTATTTGTCAAAATTGCATAAATTGACTAAAATATAACGTCGTTTATTGACAAATTTGAATGCAGAAATGGAAAGGTCGTATGCCAATAAGGATTTGTGACATAGTTTTGCAGTTTTTTAAAATTGCAATTTCGAGATATTTTCAATCCAAATATGAAAATGTCGAAAATCGACTTTTTCACCTGATGATATAGCGGCGAAATTTCTTCAGAAATGGAAGGAGCATGGACTGCGGATAATTTGTAATGCAAGAGAAATTTTTTGCAAATATGGAATTTAACAGAAATACGTGATTATTTTCCAAAATTCTATAAATCAACAAAAATAGAACGTCGTTTTTTGACGAATTTGAACGCGGAAATGGTAAGGCCGTATGCCAATAAGAATTTGTGACATAGGTTTACATTTTCAATAAATTCCAATTTCGAGATATTTGAATTAAAATTTTAAATAAATGTCAAAATCGAGATTTTCGTCTAATGGCCAGAACAGCTGTTTATTGATGATAACGATGAATGTGCACTCCGAAACAGAAATGCGTACGCTGAACACAGGAATTCGCTCGCACCAAACTTTTGGCAAGTTTTTTGTTGGATGTGGCGTTTTCACACAGGTAGGAAACATCAGATAAACGGCGTCGTATCATGCCGATAACATATAGCGAACGCGGCGATATCACTGAGCTTCAGATCAGCTGTACAGACAACCGTATCGTGGGGATAGCTGCACTTCGCATTAAGGTACAAGTTCTCAAGACACTTTCTCCAGATGCGGCTAACGACGTGTACAAAGTTCACTATACTGTTCACCAACATTTGACAGACGCAAAGTATAGGTTGAACTTTTTACACACACAGCTTGTGTATCCAATGAGACGTCGGTTGATGTCTCAGTCACATCAGATGGAATTTCCCGAAGCTTGCTATCATCAGAAGTCTTCTGCTGGATGGCGGTAGCGTTGCAATCCGGAAAACAGAGGCCATAAAGTGATATCGCAGCCACTAGAATTCTTCTTCGGATACTGACCGATGCCATCTCGGCAGTGTCGGCTGAGAATGGCGATTTCAGGCCATGGGTCAGAACTAGAGCAGACTGAAATTCTTAAGCGACATCTAAGGGAGAAGAGAACTGGCAGATGAGTATTTCAAGTATCCAAGCGACCAGAGAGCCCTGCGAATGGCTAGAGTGATCGTCGCCTCACCTGCAACGAAATTTACGAGTTAGGTGCCTCCGTTTACCGTAAAGTGCCGATTAGTTTCGGGCGAAACTATTTTTTCAATGTGTCTCTCAGGGGCGAAACTAATTGGAGACCCGAAACTATTTGGAGACCCGAAACTATTAATTCAACCCCTTGTTCACTGAACAAATGTAATAGGAATGCCAACGAAAACTACAATGCCAATAGAAAATACCACTCAAAACATTGATAAATGCAAAGTTTCTGATGGATAAGCTTGATTTGTCTGCTGCTAATGCGAAATAATATTATCATTGGAGCTATCTACGCCTCAGTAACGCTTTACATGCAAAACGGCAGTTTTATGGGGAAACTATTTGGAGACCCGAACTATTAAATCGATGTGCCTCTCAGGGGCGAAACTAATTGGAGACACGAAACTATTAGGAGAGCGAAACTAATCGGCACTTTACGGTATGCGACCAGTCAATCAATCGATGGAATTAAGGTTCTGACTCCCAGAGCAGTGCAAAGTGGCTATCACTGTGCCGGTACCGTGCTCTATATAGTGACTGTAGGACTGTAGCCATATTCAGTATAGTACGCGTCCATCAGACTGATAAGACTCTGCTTTGCTGACGCTTTGTTGACGGTTGAAAACCGAAATTGCGTGCATATTTGTTCAACAGGTTCAACAACTGGCATTGCTTGGAGATATAGCGCTACAGAATGTTTGGCCACTGCGGTCTCCACAAGAACTTCCAAATTCGCACTATCGCTCTTGAGAACTGCAGAGGCGATGCTAAATGCCTACGTGTATCAGCTTCTACCTTTGTTACGGAGGTGCAACGGTTTTGTGTGTAACTCAATTGCACTACTGTAGCTCCAGCAAGCGAACCAAGAGTATAAACGAACACTGAGACCCCGGAAAGGGTTTGGCGTGCCTATGAACTTTTGTACAACTGCAACCTCTGTGAATGCGCAATGTATGTGTGTAGGTATGTGTGTTTAATTTTGTTTGCATGCACTTAGATACAGGTTTTGTTACAATGTAGGAAAATTAAGCTAACAGACATACTTAGACGGTTCGCCTTACAATAGATAGACGTTGACAGCTTAGGTAGTCAGTTCACCTGGCCGGATGCTACCGTAATACGCAGCAGTCAACGTGGCCCAGGCAAGAGGAATGCAGATGAACACTACATGGTGAATTCTTGGTCCTGTTTAGGCAATACGCTCTCCCGAATTCTAAGCAGTCGCACCCTTCGCACACTCTAGACCATAAGCAAAGTTTCTGCGCGTTTGTTCGGTAAATTCAACTGGAATATTGTTGGAATCATGTTTAATTCGAATTTCTTCATTATTGTCGCCGCAATGGCGTACTGCGGTAAGACCGTAAGAGAACCTGTGTTCCACTTCGATTCTTTATCGAACTGTTGAACTTTGATTGTTATTTATAAAGAACCTTTATCGCTGTTTGCATAACTTGAATCATACATCCTTTCAGCGCGCGCTGAAGAGGGCAAGACCATCGCCGTCCCAGCCGTCGGCCGGCCGTTCGCCATCGGCGATCTTTTCGACTGCCGCGCCAACAAAATCGTTGCGCCTGGTATACCTATGACTTGTTTATACAATTCTCTCTAAGGGAAGTTTCCTAAACGAAGCACTACATCACTATACTAAATACATCGTATTGTGCACACTTTCAGGAATGTCCTTCTGGAACCGTTCCTTCATCAAGGCCAACATCAAGAAGTACACCATGAGCAGCGTCCAGGCTTCCCTCTTCGGAAAGAACAAGCAGGACGTACAGGACATATTCTTCAATCTGGAACTCGAAGTTAACCTGAAGATGAAGCTGTCAGGTACGAACAAACGAACGAACGAACGAACGAACGAACGAACGAACGAACGAACGAACGAACGAACGAACGAACGAACGAACGAACGAGCGAGCGAACGAACGAACGAACGAACGAACGAACGAACGAACGAACGAACGAACGAACGAACGAACGAACGAACGAACGAACGAACGAACGAACGAACGAAACTAAGAACGAACGAACGAACGAACGAACGAACGAACGAACGAACGAACGAACAAACAAACGAACAAACAAACAAACGAACAAACGAACAAACAAACGAACGAACGAACGAACAAACGAACAAGCGAGCGAGCGAGAACGAGCGAGCGAACGAACGAACGAACGAACGAACGAACGAACAAACGAACAAACAAACAAACAAACAAACAAACGAACAAACAAACAAACAAACAAACAAACAAACGAACAAACAAACAAACAAACAAACAAACAAACAAACGAACGAACAAACAAACGAACAAACAAACAAACAAACAAACAAACGAACAAAAACAAACGAACAAACAAACAAACGAACAAACGAACGAACGAACGAACAAACAAACAAACGAACAAACGAACGAACAAACAAACGAACGAACAAACGAACGAACGAACGAACAAACGAAACAAACAAACAAACAAACAAACGAACGAACAAACAAACGAACGAACAAACGAACGAACGAACGAACGAACGAACGAACGAACGAACGAACGAACGAACGAACGAACGAACGAACGAACGAACGAACGAACGAAAGAACGAACGAACGAACGAACGAACGAACGAACGAACGAACGAACGAACGAACGAACGAACGAACGAACGAACGAACGAACGAACGAACGAACGAACGAACGAACGAACGAACGAACGAACGAACGAACGAACGAACGGACGGACGGACGGACGGACGAACGGACGAACGAACGAACGAACGAACGAACGAAGGAACGAAGGAACGAAGGAACGAAGGAACGAAGGAACGAAGGAACGAAGGAACGAAGGAACGAAGGAACGAACGAACGAACGAACGAAGGAACGAAGGAACGAACGAACGAACGAACGAGCGGACGAACAAACAAACGAGCGAGCTAAGAACATTGGCAGAGAAAGCGAACGTCAAACTAACGGGAGGGGTCGACGTCCACTTCGAGACGCAGAAAACCCACGTGGAGCAGCAAACCACCATGGGTTTCAGAGCTCTCACTCACACCTCCGTGTTGGGGATGAACGCCTTGATCAACCCCCATTACTATGTGAGTTGACATGTTGCCACTTTTGGCGCTTGTGGCGCCACCAGGGTGACGACGGCGAATTTTCAAACTACCGTGTATCTTCTAGCAATTCGCGGGTCTCCAAAAATTCCCCGTGGAATTAGCCCGAAGTTTCCCAACGTAAAAATAATTCCCAGGTCCTTAACAATTTCCCGGTGAATTAGGAATTACCAAGAACATGCCACGATTACTGTATTGCAGATGTCTCGCCACGTAAATAAGGGACATAGCATGGCGCTAAACAAACGCAAATCAATCAACTTGGACACTTTCAAACCTGATTATTGCCTTGGAAGCCTGTTTCAAAGTGCATTTATTTATTAATTATATAAGGATTCTTATTGGAAGCCATACGGTGGTTGTAGACTCACAATCCTACTTAGCGATTCATAAGCGAGAAAGCGAAGTCGGCAACCCACGTGGTGACGAGAATCGACTACGGTGCAGCTGCCGCTCTACGATTGAAAGTGGACAACATCCTCGACCTATTCAAGCTCTACATATTCGTCGAGGACACAAAGCTAAACGTCAATCTGAGTCAGTCAGTTGTGTCACTTTTGCTCTGCAGAACAAGGGCTCCCTTAGCTTTGTCCACTTCTCCTTCATAGATACGTACAGAGTAAACACAACCGCACCAACCGTCTCTGTTTCAGATGAACTACTCACGGTGGAAGCTAAGGTGAAGGGCAGCCTCAACATCACCAACGAGTACAAGAACAACCGGCTCGACACCAAGTTCTGGGCCGACGTGGACTACGGCACGGAGAAACCGCCAGTGACTTACCATGAGGCGATCAAGACCTACCGAAAACTCAGCAGCATGGTTGACAGGGACGCTGCCGTCCCACAGATGGTCTATATGATCCCGGTGAAGTATCTGGCCGGCACCAGGCTGGACAAGCTCCTGAGATCGCTTTCGTGAGTCTTGTCGTCGCCCAATAACAATGACACAACACTCTGGTCTTTCGCACAACTGAAACCAAGTTTGGTGAGATGTGTCAGGTTGTCAAGGGGGGGGGGGGGGGGAGTGTAAACTACTATCGGATAGACCATTGAGACGCCACTTGGAAGACCATGATCTCCAATGACCGAATGTACTGAGGGTCCTCCAAGTCCAGAGGTGTTATTTCGCTCGGCCTCAGCCGAGCGAACCCTATCAAGAGCTCGGCGTGCGTGCGTGCGTGCGTGCGTGCGTGCGTATGTATGTATGTATGTGCGTCACGCTCGCTTCGGGCTTAATAACTCGCTCGTCCGACGTCGTAGGAAGGAGTTTGAGACATCGTCGAGTAGCCCGCGGACTCCTCTAGCCACCTGAGTAGTCAAACCAACAAGCTTAGAGTAACAAGCTGTGTGTGTAAAAAGTTCAACCTATACTTTGTGTCTGTCAAATTTTGGTGAACAGTATAGTGAACTTTGTTCACATCGTTAGCCGCATCTGGAGAAAGTGTCTTGAGAATGTGTACCTTAATGCCAAGTGCACCTATCCCCACGATACGGTTGTCTGTACAGCTGATCTGAAGCTCAGTGATATCGCCGCGTTCGCTATATGTTATCGGCATGATACGACGCCGTTTATCTGATGTTTCCTACCTGTGTGAAAACGTCACACCCAACAAAAAACTTGCCAAAAATTTGGTGCGAGCGAATTCCTGTTTTCAGTGAATGCATTTCTGTTTCCGAGTGCATATTCATCAATAAGCAGCTGTTCTGGCCATCAGACGAATATCTCGATTTTGAAATTTCTTAAATTTTAATTCCAAATACCTCGAAATTGGAATTTATTTTTAAACTGCAATACTATGTCACAAATTCTTACTGACATACGGCCTTACCATTTCTGCGCTCAAATTCGTCAAAAAAACGACGTTCTATTTTGTTGATTTATGGAATTTTGAAAAATAATCACATATTTCTATTAAATTCCACATTTGCAAAAAATTTCTCTTGCGTTACAAATTATCCGCAGTCTATACTCTTTCCATTTCTGAAGGAATTTCGACGCAATATCATCAGGTGAAAAAGTCGATTTTCGACATTTCCATATTTTGATTGAAAATATCTCGAAATTGCAATTTTTAAAAACTACAAAACTACGTCACAAATTCTTATCGGCATACGACCTTTCCACTTCTGCATTCACATTCGTCATTAAATGACTTTGTATTGTAGTCAATTTATGCAATTTTGACAAATAATCGCGTATTTCTATTAAATTCCACATCTGCAAAAAATTTTGTTGTGTTACAAATTATCCGCGTTCCATGGTCCTTCCATTTCTGAAGAAATTTCGCGTCAAGCGCATCAGACAAACAAGCTGTGTGTGTAAAAAGTTCAACCTATACTTTGTGTCTGTCACATCTTGGTGAACAGTATAGTGAACTTAATACACATCATTAGCCGCATCTGGAGAAATTAGCTTGAGAAAGTCTGCTATAAACCAAGTGCAGCTATTACCACGATACGGTTGTCTGTACAGCTGATCTAAGTGATCAGTGATATCGCCGCGTTCGCTATATGTTATCGGCATGATACGACGCCGTTGATCTAAAGTTTCTAGCAGTGTGAAATCCTCACATCCAACAAAAAAACTTGCCAAAGATGGAAAGTTGCTAGCGTCTCAACGTCAACACAACTATCAGAGCTTTGAGGCTCGGTAAACAACTTGGCCCACTTTTGGAGCAACTGGACGCGACTACGACGATGACTCAGCAATGCAAACGGACGCCAACACTTCGCTGGGTGTTATCGACGTCAGCGTGTGACAAGATGCCAATCGACGGGGTGGTGGTGTGAGCGTAGGTATAGTCTTCAACACGAGACTCGCTACCGTTAGCATTGAACACAGAGATTTAAGGTTATGTAAACAATTTTGCTGACGTGGCGAAACCAAAAGGCGCTACAAAGATGGTGGTTTGGCTATTCGGCGTCAAAACGTAAATGACAAAATCAGAATAAAGCGCAGCAAAAAAGCAAAAGGGTCGCCGAGGATCGAACCTCAGTCGGCTCGCACGTTTTTGCGCGCGATCCGGCGGCTTTCCCGCCTACGCCATGCTGTCGCATCACAGCGTTTCTCAAAACGGCGCTCTTATACTCTCAGTTGGCGTCTATTCAGCAGACTACGGTGCTTTAGCACGTGATATGCCCCGTAAGCACCGTAACATTGCAAATAGAGATAATTCGTCGAAAAATTTCAAACTTCAAACGTTACACCCACACTCATTTTGAAATTAGCAACAGCAAATCTCATCGGATCCGTAATCGGCGACATCGACTCTACCTGACGCCATCTGTCACGTGTTTTACTTCGGCAGGACAAAAAAGTTCGCGGACTACACATCGTCATCTGTATATATGTTACCGTGACTACCCGGATCCAGTGAAAACCCGGATATCCGGGTTTTCACTGGTCGACTTAGTGAAAACCCGGATATCCGGGTTTTCACTGACGGGTTAGTGAATACCCGGATACTGTCAAATTATCCGGGTTTTCACGGAAAGTTTAGTGAAAACCCGGATATGCGAAATTTCGTCAGAGGATCGTGAAAATCATGATAGCTGTGTTTTCATCAATCTTTTCTAAGAAATAGCCTAGAAAACGACCCTTCTATAGTTTTCAACACTGCTGACGAAACAAGAGCTTCTGAATGGCAAATCGCGCTGCTTATTGCGCAAAACAAACGTCGTGGAGTGCGAAACGTGCGATCTTAGCAATACCTTGCATCTTTGCCGAACCGCCCCTTTCACAATGCGCATGATTTTCGCATGATTTGCGGCCAATTGGCACGTCTGGTTCAACACGGGGCGAAGTGTAGGGAATGTGCATCCCGCTTACAGCTTGCATGTGACTGAAAGTTGTCGCAAGCGCTAGTAGGGAGGGGGCACAGCCGGCCTAAGCAGGAGGCGAAGTATATGGAGGAGTGTTTATCCCACTTACAGTTTGCACTAAAACTCGGTCGACGTCGCAGTCTGGCGGGTCTCAACTGAGGCTTAGCGCGACCACCAACTTCAGGGCGCGCTCCGCGCGCCCTGAAGTCGGTCACCGGTCGCGTTAAGCCTAAGTTTCGACCCGCCAGACTGCGACGCCGACTGACTCTTGTGGACTGTGGGCGCAGGGCGAGCCTAAGCATAGCCTGATTTGGAAGGAACCAAACGGCCTACAGGCAATAGAAATATAGTTATAGCAGTGTATTGCGCGATTTTGAGTATATTGGAGAATTATCCGGGTTTTCCCTAGCCGATCAGTGAAAACCCGGATATCCGGGTTTTCACTAACTCAACAGTGAAAACCCGGATATCCGGGTTTTCACTAACCAACTCAGTGAAAACCCGGATATCCGAGTTTTCACTGAAGACGGGTTCTCCCGGTCACATATATACACATCGCCGCGCTGAGGCGCGGCGAAACAAGCCGTGTGTGTAAAAAGTTCAACCTATACTTTGTGTCTGTCAAATTTTGGCGAACAGTATAGTTAACTTTGTACACGCCGTTAGCCGCATCTGGAGAAAGTGTCTTGAGAATGTGTAGCTTAATGCCAAGTGCAGCTATCCCCACGATACGGTTGTCTGTACAGCTGATCTGAAGCCCAGTGATATCGCCGCGTTCGCTATATGTTATCGGCATGATACGACGCCGTTTATCTGATGTTTCCTACCTGTGTGAAAACGTCACATCCAACAAAAAAACTTGCCAACAGTTTGGTGCGAGCGAATTCCTGTGTTCAGCGTACGCATTTCTGTTTCCGAGTGCACATTCATCAACAAACAGCTGTACTGGCCATCAAACGAATATCTCGATTTTGACATTTTCTTAAATTTTAATTCTAAATATCTCAAAATTGGAATTTATTAAAACGGTAAAACTATGTCACAAATTCCTATTGGCGTACGGCCTTACCATTTCTGCGTTCAAATTCGTCAAAAAACGACGTTCTATTTTTTTGATTTATAAAATTTTTAAAAATAGTCACGTATTTCTATCAAATTCCATAATTGCAAAAAATTTCTCTTGCTTTACAAATTATCCGCAGTCTATACTCTTTCCATTTCTGAAGAAATTTCGCCGCTATATCATAAGGTGAAAAAGTCGATTTTCGACATTTCCATATTTTGATTGAAAATATCTCAAAATTGCAATTTTTAGAAACTGCAAAACTATGTCACAAATCCTTATTGGCATACGACCTTTCCATTTCTGCATTCACATTCGTCAATAAATGACGTTGTATTTTAGTCATTTTATGCAATTTTGACAAATAATCGCGTATTTCTATTAAATTCCACATTTGCAAAAAATTTCTTTTGTGCTACAAATTATCCGCGGTCCATGCTCCTTCCATTTCTGAAGAAATTTCGCGGCTAGCGCATCAGACGAAAAAGTCTATTTTCGACATTTTCGAATTTTAATTGCGAATATCTCGAAAATGCGAAATTAGCAACAGAAACGGACATCGGATCCGTACTCAGCGACATCGACTCTACTTGACCACATATGTCACTGACTTTACTTCGGTGCGACGGAAACACACACACACACACACACAGACACACACACACACACACATTGTCATCCGTATATATACACCTCGCCGCGCTGAGGCGCGGCGAAAAAAGTCGATTTTCGACATTTTCGAATTTTAATTGCGAATATCTCGAAAATGCGAAATTAGCAACAGAAACGGACATCGGATCCGTACTCAGCGACCTCGAGTCTACTTGACCACATATGCCACACATTTTACTTCGGTGCCACGGAAACACAGACACACACACACACACACACACAGACACACACACAGACATTGTCAACCGTATATATACACCTCGCCGCGCTGAGGCGTGGCGAAAAAAGTTCAACCTATGCTTTGTGTCCGTCAAATTTTGGTCAACAGTATAGTGAACTTTGTACACATCGTTAGCCGCATCTGGAGAAAGTGTCTTGAGAACGTGTACCTTAATACCAAGTGCAGCTACCCCCACGACACGGTTGTCTGTACAACTGATCTAAAGCTCAGTGACATCGCCGCGTTCGCTATATGTTATCGGCATGATACGACGCCGTTTGCCTGATGTTTCCTAACTGTGTGAAAACGTCACATCCAACAAAAAACTTGCCAGAAGTTTGGTGCGGTCGTCCTTTATCAGGAATTCCTCTTGGCGTACGACCTTTCTATTCTGCGTTCACATTTATCAATCAACAAATGTTTTTGGCCATTCACGAATATTGGACATTTCTGTCAAATTTTGAACATTTCTATCAAATTTAGTGTTTGCAAAACATTTCTTTTATGTCACTAATCCGAAGTGTCGGCGCTTACAGTTTCGAAGAAATTTCGCCGCTAGCCCATCAGATGAAAATGTCGATTTTGACATTTTTTAATTTAATTCTTAATTTCTCAAAATTGCAATATATTGAAACTGTAGAACTGTGTCACAAATTGTCACTGGCATACTGCCTTGCCATTTATGCATTCACATTCGTCAATAAAAGATCTTCTTTTTTCATTTTATAAAATTTGGATAAATAATTGCGTATTTCTATCAAATTTCATATTTTCAAAAATAATGTTTTGTGCTACAAATTATGCGCTGTCTCTGCTCTCTCCATTTCTGAAGAAATTTCGCCGCTAGCCCATCAAACGAAAATGTCGATCTTGACATTTTATTATTTTTAATTCTAAATATCTCGAAATTGCGCTTTATAAAAACTGCAAAACTATGTCACAAATTCTTGGTGACATTCGGCCTTACCATTTCTGCATTCACATTCGTCAATAAATGACGTTCTATCTTTGTCAATTTTTGATATTATGACAAACAATTGTGTATTTCTATTAAATTCCACATTTACAAAAAAATTTCTTTTGTGTTACAAATTATCCGCGGTCTATGCTCTTTTCATTTCTGAAGAAATTTCGTGGCTAGCTCATCAGGTGAAAAAGTCGATTTTTGACATTTTTGAATTTCAATTGTGAATATCTCGAAAATGTGAAATTAGCAACAGAAACGAACATTGGATCCATACTCAGCGACCTTGACTCTACTTGACCACATATGTCACATATTTTACTTCGGTGCGACGAACGGACAGACAGACAGACAGACAGACAGACATTGTCATCCGTATATATACACCTCGCCGCGCTGAGGCGCGGCGAAAAAACTGGGTACCCGATGATGGTTGGTTGGCATCGCATAGTGTTTCGTGCATTTGAGGAGTGTATTCCATAGTGTGTCAGAATAGACAGTTGAGCATTTCTTCGGGGAGTTTCGCCGCAGTTACCTCGAGTTTCCAAAGAAAGTTTATGCCATTCTTGGGCAATCGATGCCTGTAAGGCGCATTGGTGGGTACTGATCCATAAATGGATCAGGAATGTTCGCCGCAGGTTCACTTTGGAATGAAGAGAGTCTAAATGGGACGACGCCCTTTTCTTTTGGGTCACAAATGCGGACGGGTACGGTGCCTTTGCTGTTGATTGCAGAACCGCACAGTGAACAGAATTGCCGCGTTTCGTCTTCGATTGAATAGGTGGCAAAAACATACATTGCCGGACACATCCATGGAAAAATGTAGCTAAGTTTTAGCCATTTGAAATTGCCGAAATCTGCCATGTTTGAAAAAGAACCTTGAAAATATCCCTAATTTCGTGAATTCTAAAATCTTAAACTGCTGTATAATTACATGACATACTACGCCCGATTGATCCACGCAAAGATATTTTGAATTTTAAGTTGTTTGAAACTGTCGAAATTTGGTAATTTTGAGAAAAACCTTGAAAATATCCCTAAATTCGTTAATTATAAAATATAGAACTATTTGCTAAATACTTGGCTGACTATGCTCGATACATCCGTGCAAAGAAGTTTTGAAATTTAAGCTCTTTGAATTTGTCGAAATTTGGAAATTTTGACAAAACCATTAAAAATAACCCTAATTTTGTTAATTATAAGATCTGAAACTATTTGATAAATACTTGGTAAACTACGCTCGATGATACATCCGTGCAAAAAAAAGTTTTGAAATTTAAGCTCTTTGAATTTGTCGAAATTTGGAAATTTTGACAAAACCCTTGAAAATATCCCTAATTTCGTTAATTATGAAATCTGAAACTATTTGATAAATACTTGGCAGACTATGCTCGATACATCCGTGCAAAGAAGTTTTGAAATTTAAGCTGATTGGATTTGTTGAAATTTGGGAATTTTGACAAAACCCTTGAAAATATCCCTAATTTCGTTAATTATAAAACCTGCAACTATTTGATAAATACTTGGCAGACTATGCTCGACACATCCGTAAAAAGAAATTTTGAAATTTAAGGTGTTTGAAATTGTCGAAATTTGGGAATTTTGACAAAAACCTTGAAAATATCCCTAATTTCGTTAATTATAAAATCTGAAACTATTTGCTAAATACTTGGCAGACTATGCTCGATCCATCCGTGCAAAGAAGTTTTGAAATTTAAGCTGCTTGAATTTGTTGAAATTTGGGAATTTTGACAAAACCCTTGAAAATATCCCTAATTTCGTTAATTACAAAACCTGAAACTATTTGATAAATACTTGGCAGACTATGCTCGATACATCCGTGCAAAGAAGTTTTGAAATTTAAGCTGATTGGATTTGTTGAAATTTGGGAATTTTGACAAAACCCTTGAAAATATCCCTAGTTTCGTTAATTATAAAACCTGCAACTATTTGATAAATACTTGGCAGACTATGCTCGACACATCCGTGAAAAGAAATTTTGAAATTTAAGGTGTTTGAAATTGTCGAAATTTGGGAATTTTGACAAAAACCTTGAAAATACCCCTAATTTCGTTAATTATATTCGCTGAAACTATTTGCTAAATACTTGGCAGACTATGCTCGACACATCCGTGCAAAGAAGCTTTGAAATTTAAGCTGTTTGAAATTGTCGAAATTAGGAAATTTTGGCAAAAACCTTGAAAATATCCCTAATTTCGTAAATTCCAAAATCCGAAACTATGTCACAAATTCATCGCGTAGTATGCCCTTTCCATTTCAGCAAAAACTTTGCCGATACGACTTGTAAATAAAAGTGTCATTTTTGACATTTTCGAATTTTAATTGTAAATATCTCGAAAATGCGAAATTAGCAACAGAAACGGACATCGACACGTTACTCAGCGCATTCGACTGCATTGGGTGGCACTAACCATCATGTCTAGTTTTGTGACACACACACACAGACAGACACACACACAGACACACGAACGGACAATAGCGTCCGTATATATACTCGCCGCGCTGGGGCGCGGCGAAAAAACAAGCTTAGAGTAAAAACTGGGTACCCGATGATGGTTGATTGGCATCGCATAGTGTTTCGGGCATTTGAGGAGTATATTCCATAGTGTGTCAGAATAGAAAGTTGAGCATTTCTTCGTGGAGTTTCGCCGCAGGGTACCTCGAGTTTCCAAAGAAAGTTTGTGTCATACTTGGGCAATCGATGCCTCTAAGGCGCATTGGTGGGTACAGATCCGTAAATGGATCAGGAATGTTCGCCGCAGGTTCACTTTGGAATGAAGAGGGTCTAAATGGGACGACGCCCTTTTCTTTTGGGTCACAAATGCGGACTGCTACAGTACAGTTGCTGTAGATTGCAGAACCGCACAGTAATCACAACTGCCACATTCAGTTTAGTTCGAATATATGGCAAAAACAAACGTTGCCGGACACATCCATACAAAAACCTTGCTAAATACTAGCCATTTGAAAATGTCGAAATTTGCCATGTTAGACAAAACCTTAAAAATATCCCTAATTTCTTGAATTCTAAAATCTGAAACTACTTGCTAAATACTTGACAGACTATGCGCGGTACATCGGTGCAAAGAAGTTTTGAAATTTAAGCGGTTTGAAATTGTCGAAATTTGGTAATTTTGACAAAACCCTTGAAAATATCCCTAATTTCGTTAATTATAATCTCTGAAACTATTTCCTAAATACTTGGCAGACTATGCTCGATACATCGGTGCAAAGAAGTTTTGAAATTTATGCCGTTTGAAATTGTCGAAATTTGGGAATTTTTACAAAACACTTGAAAATATCCCTAAACTTGTTAATTATAAAATTTGAAACAATTTGCTAAATACTTGGCAGACTATGCTCGATACATCGGTGCAAAGAAGTTTTGAAATTTAAGCCGTTTGAAATTGTCGAAATTTGTGAATTTTGACAAAACCCTTGAAAATATCCCTAATTTCGTTAATTATAATCTCTGAAACTATTTGCTAAATACTTGGCAGACTATGCTCGATACATCGGTGCAAAGAAGTTTTGAAATTTATGCCGTTTGAAATTGTCGAAATTTGGGAATTTTTACAAAACACTTGAAAATATTCCTAATTTCGTTAATTATAAAATTTGAAACTATTTGCTAAATACTTGGCAGACTATGCTAGATACATCGGTGCAAAGAAGTTTTGAAATTTAAGCCGTTTGAAATTGTCGAAATTTGTGAATTTTGACAAAACCCTTGAAAATATCCCTAATTTCGTTAATTATAATCTCTGAAAGTATTTGCTAAATACTTGGCAGACTATGCTCCATACATCGGTGCAAAGAAGTTTTGAAATTTATGCCGTTTGAAATTGTCGAAAATTGGGAATTTTGACAAAACCCTTGAAAATATCCCTAATTTCGTGAATTCTAAAATCCGAAACTATGTCACAAATTCATCGCGTCTTATGCCCTTTCCATTTCAGCAAAAACTTTGCCGATACGACTTGCCAATAAAAGTGTCATTTTGACATTTTCATATTTTAATTGTAAATATCTCGAAAT
>JASAMZ010004647.1:0-24801 GCA_030248115.1 Linhomoeus sp. GSCO2_2 | reverse complement strand
TAGCTCCTCTTTTGCAACATCTATTTCCACGAAATTGAACTGATTTTGTCCGAATTTCTTTTGCAAAGCTTCAAAAGCCCTCAGGCCTGTCTGTCTGTCCGGCGTCTGGGTGTCTGTGTCACACTTAGACCGGTCCAAGAACGCCACGTTCAAAAGGTCGATTTTCGAGCAAATTTCTGCCTCGATTTGCGTCAAATGGGCCAAAATCGCAAGAATTAAGGAGTCCACGCCGCCAGAGAATAAGAGAGCCACTTTGGAGTCGTAATGTGGCACGCTGAATTTTATGAAATTTGATTTAATTCACAAAAAGAAACTTCAAAATTCCCCTCACCCGAGTGGCGGCATTTCTGACATTTGGCAGAGTGAGTCGCGACGCGTTTTCTGACAGACTCTTGCAAAACTTCAATGAATCGCGCGATATGGTTACTGTAGCTTTGCATAAATTTTCTGATTTCAAATCTCTCCACTATGTCGTTTTCTCCAAAGTCTAATGAAGGGTTGAGATGGGAATAGATACGATTTTCGTAGCTATATGCTCAATGGATATTGTTTCACAGCCCAAAATCCCTTGGATTCCATCGAAAATTCTCCTCTTGCGGGGTAAAAGTTAAAACTTTCAAATTCGATTTGTTTTGTTTGAAATCCACGCAAAATACGCAACCGGAAGGCAATTCAAGGGCGGTTTCCTGAAATTGACACTATGTGCGTCTAATCGAGTATTACTGTATGTAATGCCAAATACCCTTACCGCTGTCACACCATCCTGTAACACTGGACTGACACTGCTAACGCAAATTGTGCCCTTTGTAAATTTCGACAACAGCAAACTTTTCCCTTCCCAACGCATCGCGACAAAACCACAGTTGCCTTTTGGGAATCTGCAATGCTTTGCAGTATAATCCCCACCACATTCCAAATTTGATAAATTGAAACGTAAGAAATTATACCACGTAAAAGCAGAGCGCGTGAGGCCCTTCTATTCTAGACAATAACTAAACTGATACATTTGTCCTCAGTGCAACCTTTCAAGGTCTCAAATAGTGCCTGCGAGTCACTTTTGTGAGTCGGTCAAATTCTGAAATTCGCACACAATTTTAAAATTAGCGCGAATTTGCTACCAACAATTTCATACCTCCAATCCATTCCAAACATTGCCGTTGTATGATACAATTGAATTTTCGTCACTCAAAGGTTGCGTGGCCGAAATTTTCGCCCCTCGTATGCAAAACGGCGGAATAGAAATCGAAAATTTTGCCGCTGTCACATAAATGTCGCTTGTGTCCAAAATTGTCCGGCCCGCGATTTTCTAGCCTCTGAATGAACTGTGGGCAAAAATCTGTACACAAAATTGTCATTTTCGCTGGAATTGGAAACGCAAAAGCACACGCAAATGCCGCACATAATTCTGGAAAAGTTCGGATTTTGTGGTAAATTGTTAGAATTTTGTAGGAATACGGTAACGATTATCACACGGATACAGTATGCCCGCGACAACAATTTTCACCGAAACCTTTTCTTGCAACAGCTATATAGTGCCACAGCAAGAAGGATTACGCAATTAAACACCACAATTAAAAAATCACGAAAAAGTGCACAATTCGAACTTCGTATATCAAACGTTCTAATCGCACAACCAACTAGCTACATAGAAATTGACAAACGAGACGACACCCAAATCTAACACTATCAAAATTCAAAAACTGAACGGTGTCCTAAGACTTGTCAATTTTCAGATTTTCTCGAATTTCCCCATCCTTTATGGGGCAACGGTGGTGGTGGTAATTTTTTCCGCACCCTCACTTTTTTCCACCTTTTCCCCCTTTTTGAACTTCAAAACTACCCCCTCTTTAGCTTTCAGTGGTACAACATTATTTTTCACTTCGTAGGGCTCGCGAGGGATGTAGGTGGCTCGGGCGTGATTCGACGTGGCGATCACCACCTGAATTTTGGGTTTTGGAGTTGTGAAAATGTGGTAAGATTTACAAAAATTGTGAACCTTTGTAGAACATGCAGTAGCCTCAATACGCCAAAAGCTACACGAACCGCAATATGGTAATAGCTAGCAGCTACATAAAACACCAACAAGGTGGGAGTTACAGTAACCCCAATAGCGCTAGAGCTACAGTAACCCCAATAGCGCTAGAGCTACAGTAACCCCAATAGCGCTAGAGCTACAGTAACCCCAATAGCGCTACGCCCGGCGAGCTACAGTAACCCCAATAGCGCTAGAGCTACAGTAACCCCAATAGCGCTAGAGCTACAGTAACCCCAATAGCGCTAGAGCTACAGTAACCCCAATAGCGCTAGAGCTACAGTAACCCCAATAGCGCTAGAGCTACAGTAACCCCAATAGCGCTAGAGCTACAGTAGCCCCAATAGCGCGGTAAAGCCTACAGTACACCCCAATAGCGCTAGAGCTACAGTAACCGGGGGGGGGGGGGGGGGGAATAACCCAATACGCCAGAAGCTACAGTAATCCCTGCGCTAGAGCAGAATCCCAATAGGGGGCCCTAGAGCTACAGCGACCCATTACTGTAAGCGCTACAGTAACACCAATAAGGTAGTAGCTACAGTAATCCAAATACAGTGAAAGCTACAGTGACCCCAATACTATAATGCTACAGTACTCCCTCACCTCAGCTTCAGCTGTCGCAGTGGGCTTAACACTTTCGTCCAACGTTCCCTCCCCGTCGGTCTCGCCGAAATTCAAAACCGTCACGTAAATCTGCAATTTTTTGGTATTTTTTACACAAAATCGCCACATTTTTTCAAATAAAAATAATAAAAACAACAACCCACGATTCCCCCCTCGTCCACGTCTTCCATGAAGCGTCCGAACGTTAGAATTTCGCCGCTTTCCGCGCCCAAAACCATTTTGCCCGCTTGCAAGGTTTCGTCGCGCTTTTTGAGTTTTGCGAGTTTTTTTAAGGTTTTCAGCATGGATTCCTCTTGAGCGTACGAGGTCTGAAAAAATTGAGTGAAGGATAATTTAATTATAAGCCTGAAACGCAAATGATGACAGGCATAAAAGAGCTAGGGTTACGGTACCTTTGTATTATTGGGGTTACTGTAGCTCTACCGTAGGGAGGTTAATGGTAGCTTCTGGCGTATTGGGCTACTGTAGTTGCTAGCGGATTGGTGTCACTGTAGGCTTTACCGCACTTGGCTACCGTAGCTTTTGCTCTATTGGGTTACTGTAGTTTTGGGCCACCGTAGCTCTTACTGTGTAGGGGTAGTGTAGCTTTTACCGTATTGGAGTTACTGTAGGCTTTATCGTGATGGGACTACTGTAGCTTCTACCGTCCGCTGGTTACTGTAGCTTTCACCACGTTATGTGGGGGTTACTGTAACTTTCACCATGTTATGTTGGGGTTACTGTAGCTTTCACCATGTTATGTTGGGGTTACTGTAATTTTCACAAAACGTTGATCATTTTTGCAAATTTTCACCACGTTTTCACAATTCCAAAACCCAAAATTAAGGTGGTGATCGCCACGTCGAATCACGCCCGGGCCACCTACATCCCTCGCGAGCCCTACGAAGTGAAAAATAATGTTGTACCACTGAAAGCTAAAGAGGGGGTAGTTTTGAAGTTCAAAAAGGGAGAAAAGGTGGAAAAAAGCGAGGGTGCGGAAAAAATTATTACCACCACCACCGTCGCCCCATAAAGATCGGGAAAATTTGAGAAAATCTGAAAATTGACAAGTTTTAGGACCCAGTTCAGTTTGAATTTGGATGTTGTTTCGTTTGTCAAAATCTATATTGTAGCGCTGTGGTTGTGCGCCGATGTTAGAGCGTTTGATATACGAATTTGGAATTGTGCACTTATCGTGATTTTTTAATTGTGGTGTTTAATTGCGTGATCGTTCTTGCTGTGGCACTCATATAGCTGTTGCAAGAAAAGGTTTCGGTGAAAATTGTTGTCGCGATGTGCCATATCGTTACCGTATTCCTACAAATTCTAACAATTAATACCACAAAATCCGTTGAACTTTTCCAGAATTATGTGCGGCATTTGCGTTGGCTTTTACGTTTCAAATTCCTGCGAAAATGACAATTTTGTGTACGATTTTTGCCCACAATTCGTAGAGCGGCTAGAAAATCGCGGGCCGGACAATTTTGCACACAAGCGACATTTGTGTGACAGCGGCAAAATTTTCGATTTCTATTCCACCGTTTTGCATACGAGGGGCGAAAATTTGGCCACGCAACCTTTGAATGACGAAAATTTGATTCTGTCATACAACGGCAATGTTTGGGGTGGATTGGAGGTATGAAATTCTTTTAATTAAATTCGCGCTAATTTAAAAATTTGTGCGAAATTCAGAATTTGACCGACTCAAAAAATGACGCGCGGGCACTATTTGAGACCTTGAAAGGTTGCACTGAGGACAAAGGTATCGTTGAGTTATTGTCTAGAATTGAAGGGCCTCACGCGCTCTGCTTTTACGTGGTATAATTTTTGTATCAATTTTACACATTGAAATATTCATAGGATTATGTAAGTGCAAAGCATTGCAGATTTCCAAAAGGCAGCTGTGGTTTTGTCGCGATGCGTTGGGAAGGAAAAGTTTACTATTGTCGAAATTTTCAAAGGGCACAATTTGCGTTAGCAGTGTCAGTCCAGTGTTACAGGGTGGTGTGACAGCGGTAAGGTAATTGGCATTACATACAGTAATACTCGATTAGACGCACATAGTGTCAATTTCAGGAAACCGCCCTTGAATTGCCTTCCGGTTGCGTATTTTGCGTGGATTTCAAACAAAACAAATCGAATTTGAAAGTTTTCACTTTTACCCCACAAGAGGAGAATTTCGATGGAATCCAAGGGATTTTGGGCTGTGAAACAATATCCATTGAGCATATAGCTACGAAAATCGATCTATTCCATCTCAACCCTGCACTAAACTTTGGCGAAAACGACACAGTGGAAAAATTTGAAATCAGTGAATTTATGCAAAGCTACAGTAACCATGTCGAGCGATTCATTGAAGTTTTGCAAGGGTCTGTCAGAAAACGCGTCGCGATTCACTCTGACAAATGTCAGAAATGCCGCCACTCGGGTGAGGGGAATTTTGAAGTTTCTTTTTGTGAATTAAATCAAATTTCATAAAATTCAGCGTGCCAGATTCACTCCAAAGTGGCTCTATTATTCTCTGGCGGCGTGGACTCCTTAATTCTTGCAATTTTGGCGCATTTGACGCAACTAGAGGCAAAAATTTGCTCGAAAATCGACCTTTTGAACGTGGCGTTCTTAGACCGGTCTAAGTGTGACACAGACACCCAGACGCCGGACAGACAGACAGGCCTGAGGGCTTTTGAAGCTTTGCAAGAGAAATTCGGACAAAATCAGTTCAATTTCGTGGAAATAGATGTTGCAAAAGAGGAGCTAGACAAATACAGGGTGGAGAGAGTTGGGCATTTGGTTGCGCCTTCGGATACGGTATTGGATGATAGCGTTGGCTGCGCCATGTGGTTCGCAGCGAGGGGTATCGGGAGGATTAGAGGCACGGGGGAAGTTTACAGGTGTGCTTACACCCACTGTCTTGCCACCCCCCTCCCCCCTCCCCCCGGCCCCATCCCCCATCCTCCTACACTCACCACCACCAATACCCCCCCCCCCCGGTGCTCTTCCTCCCTCCCTCCCTCTCTCACTCTTTCACTCTCTCTACCTAACACTCTCTTTGTACATCTTCCTCTCTCCCTTCCTCACCTCCCCCCCCCCCAAACTCATTCATTCCTTCCCCCCCCCCCCCCTCTTCAGTTGTCCCTCCAGAATTCTTCTGCTGGGCACTGGGGCGGACGAAATTTTGGGCGGCTACGCCCGGCACCGCACCAGATTCTCAAAATCGGGTTACCCGGGATTGATTACCGAATTGGAGTTGGAAATAGCCCGGATAGGGTCCCGGAATCTGGGCAGAGACGATAGGGTTATTTCCGACCATGGAAGGGAGTCCCGTCTACCGTTTCTGGACGAAAATGTGGTCAAATTTGTGAATTCATTGCCGATTGATGTCAAGGCCAGACTGGATTTGGAGAGAGGTGAGGGTTTTGTGAAAGTTGTCGTTGAGGGTGAATATTAGAAATTAGGTTTCTTATTTGAAGATACAAAGTGCATAGTTTTTCGGCGAAGCATGACTACCAAAGACCGAAACGCGACGTGATCAATGAAATTTCCCGTATTATCCTCCGAAATTTTGGCCGCAACATCCGACAAATTCATTAATTTTCATTATTTTTGCTATTATTATAGTATTAAAATCTCGAAAAGTTGACGCTATTCCAGGCGTGGGAGAGAAGCTACTTTTGCGCTTGGCACTGTGCCAACTGGGCTTCCAGAATCTGGCATTTGTTCCCAAAAGAGCCATTCAATTCGGCAGTAGGATAGCAAAACTGGAGAGCCCAAAGGAAAGGGCGGGCGATCGCTGCGATCGACTATCTCTGGCGTGAATTAGTGATCTGATTGGTCGAAGCTGTCCAAATGATTTGAAATACGCTTTCGCTTATAAATGCTTACAAACGCGAGTTTCGCTCGTGTGCTACACACAGTTGAGCGTTGAATTCTGACCGAGATTGCAAAGAGTTGGTGTCATGATGAACGAGTTGGAGCCGTTTTGCATTTTGGACCTTTGCGTTACTGTAACTCGCGAAATTCGAATTTTTTTAGTATTGTCGAAACCTATCGAAAAAGAACGTCTGAGTACGACTTTCCAATGCCAAGATCTAAAAGCGTGACAAACACACGAACGCACGCACGCCGAGCTCCATAGTATAGTGGGCACAATATATACATATACAAAATGGTTTGTATATTTTTTGTATATTTTTATTGTATTTATAGATATACAACAAGGCCGATATACAAACTTTGTATAATGTATATTTCTTCCGTATTTGGTTACTGTAGTGGGGCCAGATTTCTTCAAATTTTGCCCTATTCGATATTCAGCTCACAAATTTAGCTAAACATAAGCTAATCTGTGCCACAAAACTTCGCGTAATTACCAAAATTTGGGCCAAAGTGATGTGTTAATGCACTCTTTCAGTTGGAGAGCAGCGCACTTCTATAAAAACCTTACTTGGAAGCACTAAGATTACGGTATAGGAAAATATACAATATACAAAATATATGCAAAGCTAAATCTGGTAATATATACAATATACAATATACAAAGTTATTGGATTGTATATATAATATACATATACAATACAAAAAATTTCGAAATATTGCCCACTGTACTCCATAGTAGGGTTTCGCCCGGCTGAGGCCTGGCGAATATCGGTTGCGTTCTATCGCAGTCGATATTCTCGCCAATAGTACTGCATTCAAAGCTGCGCAGTCTTTCATTTGCGAGTGAAAGCCAAGGAGCGGCGACACACAAGAGAATATACATAGCCCGTGCGCAGTAATACTATCACAACACGCTTGCATCACTTCAGAAATTCGTCAGACAACCACCAAAATACCAGTTTTTTGCTTCATTTCTTCTTCTGCCTTCGTTTCTGGGGGGTCGAGGGGGGAGGGGCCACCTCCAGCCGGCCTCCCTCTATCTCCTCTTTCGTAGCCATACTGTTGGCGGTTACTGCAGCGGCAGGGTTACCGCTGCCGCCACTAGCGGCAGTGTTAGTGATGGCGTGCTCCACCGCGTGTTTGAGCTTCGATTCCGCCTCGAAGTGGAACATGAGATCGCGCAGCTGCTCTTCCAGGTCGGTCAGCTTCTGAACACTTTACGTGCAGGAGCCCCTGCAGAGAAGCGCTCCGGCAGCGTTAGAGATTTGTAGCACGTAGGGCAGAAATGCGACGTCGTCTTTACACTACGATACAGGGTGGTATAAAAGTGGGATTGCTACATAACTGCCCAGCCGCAAGTTGTCAACCTTGTATCCACTTGCCAGGCCCCTAATTGGACGCGACTGCGCTACAGGGTGTTCTGGACACAGTACGTACAAAAATTTCAAGGGTTTCGACTCGATACAACGGACGAAATATGGCATCAAAATGCCTGCAAATTGCTGTACCGTGTCCGGACACCCTGTAGCACACCGTGTCCACTACTGGGCTCGATATGTGAGGCGCTCTTGAGAATTTGACGTAGTACCACTCAATTTGCACACCCTGTACACATCAATCTCACCCTCTCGCTCTCCTCTTTCGCTAGTTTCTCCCTCTCCTCCAGTTTTTTCACTTGCTCCGACCACTTTTGCTGGTCCTGCCTCAAAAACTTGTTCATTTCTAGCTCGTCTCTCAGATCCCCTTGGCACTTTGCCAACTTTTGCTGCTGCTGCTGGACTTTTTTGTCCAGTTGGGTTTTTGTTTCCGATAGCTTTTTCACCTCGGATTTGAGAGTTTCTCCATCCTGCTCTAGAATGGCCACCTTCATCTCGAGATCCTCGATCTGAAATGGGGTCTTTGGCACGGTGCCAGAATTAGGCCGCGGCGGACTAGTGGAAATTTGCGCATATTATATCCGATGAGTCGAAAAGCGCCACAAAACCGCGCAAATTTGTAAAAAAAAACACTCCAAAAGACAAAAATTCACACGGCCCAGATTTCGTCGAGTCAAATGAGCACAATTTTCAACAGGAAATCCACACTGTACAACTTCCAAAATCCACCGAACCTGAGCCTGTGCCATCTTTTCGATTTTGTCCATCTGTCCTTGAAAGTAGAGTCTCTGCGACTCCAGTTGTTTGGCCAGAAGGCAAGTATACTCCAGGGTGACCGCCTCGATTTTCTCCTCTCCATCCGGCTGAAAATTCACCAAAATCGATTTTCGATGTGGCATTTTCGTCGAATCGGCCAAATTTGTGCCATTTACTGGCCTAGTCTCTGGGTAGACCGTGCCCTCGGGGCAAATACTACATCTGAATGGTTGCTCCAAACGGGCGGATTTCGCCACTGAAATTGGTTGAAAGGGCAAAGAAACAACTGAAACGTTATTTTTTTGCCCAGCGTCTGTCTTAGCCACAGAAGTTCAACCTGTGGACACTGTAATCGATACCGTAGCCTGCCGCGCTTGGCCCAAGCCACAAAACTCCACTTCTAGTCCAAATTCAACGCGAAAATCCTTCCAAAATCCCTCTCTACGATCCAAATTCAGCACAAAAGCCTTCCAAAACCCCACACCCCCAACATTGCTTGTCCCGCGGCCACTCTAGCGGCCGTGCAACTACTGTGTCCGGGCTCGAATTCGACCAGTTTCCCATCCGTCTTGCTCTGTATCAGTCTGTGCACGTAGTTGTCCCCCGCGTAGTCCCACACGCGGCTGCCCCCCACCTGCAGACTGAACGTGTGCGCCGTCTGCCGGAAGTGGCTGGAAACATTGGAAACATCTTGATATCGGCTAGAATATGTGAACAAGTGAATGTGTAGACGCTGGAAACATGTGTTAAAGAATGCGGTTGGGGAGGGGGGGGGGGGGGGACCAAGGTACCGTACACCCAAGAAGAAGGAATGCCACCTGCGGCATAATTCCGCATAGTAATTGTACAATTCGATTCATTTTTATACTCCACAAAAAAGTGTGGAGTATATAGCGTTTGTGCGCGAAACGCAGAAAGTTTGAGTCAACGGCGTTCGCGCGTGAAGCGGCCGATTTGCAAACGGTCTTTTGCGTTGGGTAGGCCTAGTGGGTGGGCAACCTGCACGACATATGGGGTCACGCTGCGGGACCCCGTTGGCGGGAAATTCAAAAATTTAAATTTTCAAAGTACTGAAAAAGGCATAGTACAAGGTAGAACTCGAAAAAGTTGCATATAATGGTATATACTATCTTTTGATATGTTGTAGTACTCGATAGGGCCGAGGGTGGAAAAAAGAATTGGATCGCTGCGGGACCCATTTTGGCGCCAAATTTGAAAAATTCGCGAATTTTGGCCCCGGGTCGACTTTGACGGGCTGCTGTGCGAGCTAGGTAGCAGCTAGGGCGGCGAGACCACTCTTGTTGCTCCTTCCCAGATGTCCTCTATCGAATGAGCCATGAACGGAGAAAATCGGTTGAAACACAAAAAAGTTATTTTCCCGCAACTTTTTCGACTCCGGGGTCGAAAATTGCGATTTTCGCATTTCGGCGTCTATAGCGCTCGAATGCGTTGCCGAATCGTTCCAAACGTGGTTGGAAACGATTCTACGCTTAAATCTCGTCTAGAAAAGTGTTTTGGAAAAATTTTCGAAGCTACAGTATCCCTGCCGCGTCCGTTTGAATTGTGGCTGTCGGGTCGACTTTTGCGATATTATACTCGATTGTGGGGTTTTCGGGGGCGCTGATCACGAATTTGGCATCCGTTCAGTGTATAGATGATGTTTGAACGTACCTACGACGAATTTGTATGCTACCGTACCCCAAGTGCAGAATTTCAGTTCCCGGAGTCCATAGAAAACTAGGGGTGTTGTATGTTGAATCTGGGGTATTTTGGGATGTAGATCACGAATTCAGCATTGCTTTTGCGATTGGGGGTGCCAGGAGGCCACAACAGCAGAGGAGTCACCATGCGTAGGAGTTCAAATTTGTGGAGTATACTGCGTCC
Source organism: Linhomoeus sp. GSCO2_2 (assembly GCA_030248115.1). Taxonomy (NCBI): domain Eukaryota; kingdom Metazoa; phylum Nematoda; class Chromadorea; order Monhysterida; family Linhomoeidae; genus Linhomoeus; species Linhomoeus sp. GSCO2_2. The sequence goes on along the minus strand of JASAMZ010004647.1, from coordinate 14,274 downwards.
CCCGGACGACTTGCCTGGTTAAAGCGTTGAAGCCGTTTGGGTCATTTCGTGCTGTTGCAATAGTAGGGTATCTAGTGCAATTTATAGCCCATAAAGGATAAATCTGAGGCAAAAAGTGCACAACTTTAGCTCCAAACCTGAATAGTTTGCTATTATTGCATGTGCGACCTTTGGAAATTTTTTATATTTTCAAGTGCCACAGGCAAAATTTTCGCATTTCCTGCTCACATTACAACCGATCTCCCTCTGAAAAGTTCGTTTCTAAAGGAATTGGTGAGACATCAAACCAATTTGAGTCACAGCGATGCGTGTTGGGGTCAGAATTCAGGGTTGCATTTGACAACCCTTGTCGACCCTTTGCCCATCTACAGTGATTCGATACACAAGAGAAAACGTATCGGAGGCTGCATACTACTGTATTACCATTAGAATTACAGCTGCCTTTTCCTAACAATTAATCGACACCACAAAACAAAGTACAGTAACCACACCTTTCCGCATGGGCCTCCGCATATCTGCCACAGCCCGTGTACCCGCAAATGAGGCAAATCCACAAATCCGTCTGTTTGCCGCATTCCTCGCACTGATTCTCTGTCATTTCCGGCGTCTGGGCGAAGCGACACACGGGGCAACTGAAAATGTAACGTAAATTGAAACAATTGTGATTATTTTGTACAGTATAACACGAAGAAAAACAGTGCGAACGAACGCCCAAGCGAGAGAATGCCATAAAAGCAGGGTGTCAAAAATTGTTCAAAACTGACAAAATGTGCACATTTCATTACAAAAGTGGTATAATTTCAGCAAGCAAAGTAGGCAGCGAAGCAAAAGCGCGTGAACGACAGTGTGCTCCCGACGACACTCACTACACGTGCGGCTCGCCCCTAACGCTAGAAAGGAACTCAAACAATTCGAACGCAAAACGCAACGAAAAGCGTAAAAATTAACTTGAAATAAAATCTACACCTCTTTTTCCACCAAGAAATAGATTACACTTCTCAGCAACTACAGTGTGGGCCGAATAGAACTTCAAACACAAAAGAAAAAATTTAACTCTTAAACATTCGCAAAAGTGTAAATTAATTCCCCCCCCCCCCCCCTCCAGGTGAGTGTGGAGGGAGAGGCAGTCCCAAAGCACACTATTTTCTTGCCCAACAAACTACAAATGAAGAAATTCCGACGCAAATTACGCATTTTGGAGACTATTTTTGGACGGCACTTGATACCTAAACCGTCAGCTCCAGAGACGCAACCCCCCCCCCCCCGCAGTAAGCAATCCGATGTTGTATGTGCGCTTTGGGGGGGAGGGTTCTTGCCCGTCCTCTTCATCATCGTCGTTCGTTATCTCTTCCGAAGTGCTAGCAGTCAGTAATCCATGCCTCGCAGTGGCACACTGTAGTACCCTATTCCTGCCACGCTGCAGCGCGAAGTGGCCGAGTCCTACTCCTCCAATGCCAAGGTGGTGGAGAAGCAGATGGGGCGCAAGGGCATGCTGAAGAGACGCTACGCCGAGCAGGTACGGACTTTAGGTTCGCCCGGGATTTAAATCGGTTTTCAAGCAGTATGTTCGAACCCAGGTCACGGAAGCCATGAAGAGGAAGAAGGAAGCCCAGAGGGGCACCCTGCTGGGAGGGCAGTAGCCAAGCGAGCGAGAAGAATGGGCGAAGCACCGCGGGCGCCGCAGGCTTGGTGATGGCTACCGATCAAGTGCGTACCAAGGCGCTATGTTGTGCAGAGAAGAACTGTAAAGGTCTCTCACGACAACCAAGACCGTAACAACGAATGGTCAACGAGCGACGCAACACATGAAGAGGAAACAAGCAATAGGAAGGCACAACGCGAGCGGAGCAAAGCTGGATTGAGGCGGCCGCGGAGCAAACGTGGACGAAGTAAAGCGCACAATTGCACGACCGAAGGCGTGTAGCTGTACTGGAGAGTACTGTACTGTACTGTACTGCTGTACTGGAGGCGTGTCCTGGAGAGCATTCTCACCCCTCTACCACGCTACAATACTCCACACACTCGCTAACGAAAGAGATTGCTAGGCCTTAGCATGTGTTGAAGGTACGCCTACAGCTCCCCCCTGCTCTGCTTCACAGCGGGGGGCACTTCGAAGGCGCTGTAGGTCTCGTTGGCCTGCTGGGTGCATCGAATGAAGGTGGCCCTCTTGGCCAATTCCTTGAGCTTCAGAGCGCCCGTGTAGGTGCAGGCGGACCTCAGACCCCCCAGCAGATCCTAACGATGGAATACCGTGCGAAAATAGGACAGAAACTTAACAAAAAGTGGAAAATTGCAATTGCGAACCTGCAGTGTGTTCTGCACGTCGCCCCTGTAGGGTATCTCGATGGTCTTGCCCTCGCTGGCTCGATACTCGGCCACCTGAAGCGATAACACACAGGGTGGTCTAAAGCTCATTCTCACGATTTTTTTTTCGTCAAATTGGCTCACTTTGACTGTTGCAATCAAATATAGTCTTTCGGAAAAACTCAACAGGTCATGTTCGCTGAATGGTGGAATGGCCACTGGACAGATCACACCATCCTCCCTATAGCCTCCCCCCCCCCCAACCTCAGCTAAAAGCCCCCCCACCTTCTCTGCTCCTAGCCTGGCCACCATTTCACACTCACGCTTCCATGGTATCTGTTCATGGCAGTTTCACTCGACATCCCATAGAAGGTCTTGTACTTTCTGCCGTCAGATTTCTCAATGGTCTCCCCTCCGCACTGGTCGTGACCGGCCAATAGCCCGCCAACCATCACGAAGTCCGCGCCCGCGCCGAACGCCTTGGCCACGTCGCCTGAGGACATAATATTGATTTTTAGATCCCGGGCGAAAACAGTGTAGTGGACACTGGACAGTTTATGGGGGGCGCCAAACAACGTGGGAACTCAAACGTTGCCAGTGCTATTCTGAAGCCTGACTCCATCATGTGTCGCGCCCAAGTTTGAACTTGGTTTGCAACAGGATGTTTTTGACGACGTACGAACGGAGAACGGCGCCACTTCGCGCGACGTCATGTCGAAAGTCGTGTGCAGCACCGTTTCACAGCTGGATATTGCGCTGAAACTGGACAATGCAGGGGAGCACTTATTATAGCACGATCTCCAGCAATGACAAGTAGATGTGCACGCAGTTTTCGACTTGACGCCGCGCGAAGTGGCGCCGCTTCCCGCCTGCCTGTTTCATGAATCGGCTCGAAACTTTCACAGTTGGCCAAGAACACACTGTAGTACGTCTTGTCCAAATTTGGGCCTGGTATCTTGAGGCAAGTTTGCGATCGGCCACCTAGCGTGGCACACAAACTGTTCACACTTTCAACGCACCCATACCAGGACAGGTGCATCCCCCGTCGCTCATGACGTGCCCGTTCAGTCCGTGGGCGGCGTCTGCGCACTCCAACACCGCCGATAATTGCGGGTAGCCCACTCCCGCCTTCTTGCGCGTGGTGCACACCGAGCCCGGGCCGATGCCCACCTATGGATTGGAATTTGGGTTACGGTAGTTGACAGGAGAGCAGAATACAGTGCAATGCGGCGGGATTCGGACGTGCTAGCACTCCACGCCCATTCATGTTCAGCATAGTGCACAAAATTAACGCCTGCGGCACTGGAAATACACACCATTTCAAATTCAAGCCGAAATCGCCATAGCTTCTCTTTCAGAGAGCGCGTCTGTAGCAGAATTCATCGGGGTATCGGCCGTACCGAAACGTTCTCGCAAATAACACCACACCGACAAGCTACCGTAACCATTCTTTTACAATGCCAAAAATCTCCCACCTTGACGACGTCGGCGCCCGAGAGAATCAGCTGCTCGACCATCTCCCCAGTCACGACGTTCCCAGCCATAATGGTGTGCGTGGGGAAGGCCTCGCGCACTCGGCGGATGTAGTCCACAAAGTGCTCAGAGTAGCTGTGCGGTGGGGATGGGGAGACTGCAGTTGGGTGCGTGAACAATACCCCCCTCCCCCCCCCCCCCCCCCGTCTAATCTCCACTAGCCAGTTCCGTGGCGGATTCCACAATTTGGCAATTGGCCTGCACGCGTGGGGAGATGAGGCACTGTCTCTAAGGGCACGTTCTGATCAGATGATAGCCCATACAGTGCTGGACAGCATATGCGCCAATTGGGCACAAACCAAACAGATGGACAATCGACGTACCAACTTACAGGTGCAATAACCCCACCCAGAACAACTAATACTCGACCAGGCACGGATCTAGGATTTTTCTGTAGGAGGGGCCCAAATGTATACACTCCGAGAAATTCTCTTAAATAGCGCCGCAGGCGAAAATTTTGCTATTTACAAGCGCCACAGGTGAAAATCTGCCATTTCTAAGCGCCGCAGGCGAATTATTGCCATTCCTAAGCGCCGCAGGCGAAAATTTTGCCTTATCTAAGCGCCGCAGGCGAAAATTTTGACGTTTCTCAGCGTCGCAGGCGAAAATTTTGCTATCCCTAAGCGCCGCAGGCGAAAAATTTGCCATTTCTAAGCGCCGCAGGCGAAAATTTTGCCGTTTCACAGCGTCGCAGGCGAAAATTTTGCCGTTTCACAGCGTCGCAGGGGAAAATTTTGCCATTTCTCAGCGCAGCAGGCGAAAATTTTTACATTTGTGGGCCTTTATTTACAATTTTCAAGGGCCCGCCCAGTACTACGGCTCTAGGGGGGGGGCCCGGGCCACCTGCCCCCCCCCCCCCCCCTGGATCCGTGCCTGTACTCGACTACTAGTAGCATAGTCGACAACATACCGTACTTCATGGCACAATATCCATGACACTGTAGTTCTCGTGGGATCTCCTATCCTGATGCCTCATTGGTAGACTCCGACACCTGGGGCTAAGGCACTAACACCACCTTACCCCCTCTCCCCAAAGAGCCGAAACGCGTTTCCACAAACAATACAAAGGAAAAGGACACATTCACAAAACACCCACCCGTTGGCCACGTCGAGACAGATGTACCGTAGTGCGGGCAGGGCGTCGCACACCCTCTTCAGATGGTCGAAGTCCGTCTCCGCCATACCCGCTGACACGGCCACGTGGCCCAGCAACTGAATTGGATATGCTGAAGGGTACTGTAGGAAGAAGGGTACTGTAGGAAGAAGGGTACTGTAGGAAGAAGGATACTGTAAGAAGAAGGGTACTGTAGGAAGAAGGGTACTGTAAGAAGAAGGGTACTGTAGGAAGAAGGGTACTGTAGGAAGAAGGGTACTGTAAGAAGAAGGGTACTGTAGGAAGAAGGGTACTGTAGGAAGAAGGGTACTGTAGGAAGAAGGGTACTGTATGAAGAAGGATACTGTAAGAAGAAGGGTACTGTAGTAAGAAGGGTACTGTAAGAAGAAGGGTACTGTAGGAAGAAGGGTACTGTAAGAAGAAGGGTACTGTAGGAAGAAGGATACTGTAAGAATAAGGGTACTGTAGGAAGAAGGGTACTGTAAGAAGAAGGGTACTGTAGGAAGAAGGGTACTGTAAGAAGAAGGGTACTGTAGGAAGAAGGATACTGTAAGAAGAAGGGTACTGTAGGAAGAAGGGTACTGTAAGAAGAAGGGTACTGTAGGAAGAAGGGTACTGTGAGAAGAAGGGTACTGTAAGAAGAACTGTAAGTAAAGCAGAGAGCGTTCTACCACATTGCCTTGCATGAAGCAATCCTCTCTACTAATCGCGCGCTGTCTGTCACTCTGTCTGTCTGTCTGTCTGTCTGTGAACACCGTATCCCCCGACTGCGGCCGCGGATCCGGACATCTATACATCAAAAGAACCGTCTTCGGACGGGGAACAACTTCTCCTATATGGCGTCTTCGGCCGCCGCCTAAATTCGGTCGAAATTCCGAAAATATCGTTTTTTTGGCACATTTTTGGCGCTAACTCCCGACTGCGGCGGCGGAACGCGACGAGCAGCGCATCAACGGAACCGCCGTTCGACGCTGCACCATCTGGCCAAGTTTGGTCTTTGGCCGCCGCCTAAATCGTCCGCAATTCGCGATATTCGGGCAAGTTTCGGCCGTTTTCGGAAGAACATTCTACGCAACAACGATTACGATTCTGCCATCGGCGTAGTAGAAGGGCTTGCTTCGCTGTGAGACCCAACTTGCGCACCATTTGCTCTACGATAACAATATGCTTTACACACTGTCAAAGCACCGTCAACACGGGGTTTCGTCTTCTGATCAAGAACGGCGTACGAGTCACGCGCACAGGCGAAGCGCAAAACCTTCGGTTTGTCTTCTGACGGCGCACGAGTTACGGGCACAGACGAAGCGCAAAACGTCGGTTTGTCAGGTGCCACTGCAGCGCGTCAGCTGCGCGACATCGCTCTCTGCAGCTGCAGGGCGTCAGCTGCGCGACATCGGTCTCTGAAGTCTGAAGCTGCAGCACGTCAGCTGCGCGACATCGGTCTCTGAAGCTGCAGCGCGTCAGCTGCGCGACATCGGCCTCTGAAGCTGCAGCGCGTCAGCTGCGCGACATCGGTCTCTGAAGCTGCAGCACGTCAGCTGCGCGACATCGGTCTCTGAAGCTGCAGCGCGTCAGCTGCGCGACATCGGCTTCTGAAGCTGCAGCACGTCAGCTGCGCGACATCGGTCTCTGAAGCTGCAGCGCATCAGCTGCGCGACATCGGCCTCTGAAGCTGCAGCACGTCAGCTGCGCGACATCGGTCTCTGAAGCTGCAGCGCGTCAGATGCGCGACATCGGCCTCTGAAGCTGCAGCGCGTCAGCTGCGCGACATCGGTCTCTGAAGCTGCAGCGCGTCAGCTGCTCGACATCGGTCTCTGAAGCTGCAGCGCGTCAGCTGCGCGACATCGGTCTCTGAAGCTGCAGCGCGTCAGCTGCGCGACATCGGTCTCTGAAGCTGCAGCGCGTCAGCTGCGCGACATCGGTCTCTGAAGCTGCAGCGCGTCAGCTGCGCGACATCGGTCTCTGAAGCTGCAGCGCGTCAGCTGCGCGACATCGGTCTCTGAAGCTGCAGCGCGTCAGCTGCGCGACATCGGTCTCTGAAGCTGCAGCGCGTCAGCTGCTCGACATCGGTCTCTGAAGCTGCAGCGCGTCAGCTGCGCGACATCGGTCTCTGAAGCTGCAGCGCGTCAGCTGCGCGACATCGGTCTCTGAAGCTGCAGCGCGTCAGCTGCGCGACATCGGTCTCTGAAGCTCTAGCGCGTCAGCTGCTCGACATCGGGGTCTGAAGCTGCAATGTGTTATCCACGGGCTATAGACCCTAGTCAAAGAGTATGGCGGCCGAATAGGGTCATGATTGAGATGCGATATGCTAGATGCTATATGAGAGAATGAAAAGTTGTGGAACGTTGCGCCAAAATGTCTCGTATGTGTCTCCCATCTAGCATATACAATGTCGCATATAGCGTAATCAATGTCTCATATAGCGTAATACATGTCGCATATAGCATAATTGACGCTCATATCTCGCATATCTCTCGAATTTTGACGACAATCTCTCGTAATTACGTGACAAAGTCGCGTAATTATGCGAGATACGCGAGTTTGACACAAAAATACGAGACATTTTCGACGAAATATGAGAGATATGCGAGATATGCGAGTTTGTTTACGCTAAATGATAGATGCGAGACACATACGAGACATTTTGGCGCAACGTTCGACAACTTTTCATTCTCTCATATAGCATATAGCATCTAGCATATCGCATCTCAATTATGACCCTATTCGGCCGCCATAAAAGAGAGGGTGAATTGTCATTGGTCAACGAGACAAGCCATTCGTCCAGCGATAAAGCAATGATTTTGGGCCTAATGTAGCGATCGCGATAAACGCAAAATGAAAACCAACCATCTCCCAGGCAAAACGCTCTTTCGAAGGCCAGTACACAGGTCAGTTACGGTACTCACTCTGGCGGAGGGCGCGAATATCGGCCGCAGTCTACGACTTGACTCCGATTCCGCGTGCTAGTTTCAATTACTGTTTAGGTATTTAAATTTGCTACATTCAGCAAGTTACCGTATCCTTACACTGTCCTCATCCTGTCCCCCATTTCCCTTGTGCTTCTCAGCGAAGTCCACCCACTGCTCCAAAGGCAGCCACTTGTGCAGTGTGGTGAAACAATTGTGTTTGTGCAGGGCTTCGGCCATGGAGAATGTGCCCACCGTGTCCATATTCGAGGCGACTACAGGCACGCCGCGATAGCTGGCCTGTTGGGAGATACAGTGACATACTCAAATAAGCACACCTACCTCACCTCAAAGACCAAATAGTCCCCGTTCCGCACGATTCAAGCAAAATTCTAATTCAAAGTTGATTTGTTGGTTTTTTCTATTGGAATACAGTAGTGTGAAATGCGTCGAAATCTCGACGCAAGTGCGCTGTGTGCTTTTGAGACAATTCCTATTGTAAAACTGACCCGGGATTCTAATCGGCGCCCCCGACAACCTCGGAATCGACTTACAATTCGACAAAATTCAAATTACGAGCCACTCGAAGTTGATTACGGTATCGCGCGCCAATTCAAAAGTTCCGGAACCTTGGAGTTGCGGAAGACGTACTCCCTCGTGAGGTCGACGTCCGCCCGGGAGCGCAACGTGCTGCGCTTGGGACGTAGAAGCACGTCCTAAGGAATAGCGTTAGATCGTAAGATCGTATGGCTTCCATAAGCTTCTACATAAACGAACGGTCAAATTGAGCGATTCCATTCAAGTCGCCTGAGCCCTAATCTCAACAGACCTTGAAGTCGAGCTTGAGATCGCTCTCGAATCGCGGCATGTTCGTTACTTACGACTTCGATTGCATAAAATGGGAGCTACTGAACAGAAGTCAGGTCGGGAATCCAACAAGTGGCTATGTCCTTCCCTTCCTTCCACCTAGGTAGGCAGCAGCTGCGCTCCAGTGCTGTTCTCATTAACCAAATTCACCGTAGCTAATTGGCATTGAACGCAGGGCAAATGGTCGCAGAACACCACTCATAGCAAAGTTCGGCAATCACGTAACCTTTACCTCCCACTCTTTCTAATTTCTCGAAGCGAGATCACACCAACCGGGTACGCCAATCCAACGGCAACGACAACGAGCGGCATCTAAGGTAGACACGTAGGTATAGCAGCCTCACATTGACAACCCTTAGGGTGGGACTGGGCATGCACTAGGGTAAGGTACTGAGCGAACGCACTATCGCATGTGTAGCACCACCAGCTTCGTTTCACGCGGAGATTCAGAATCGACATTACATCTGACGCCTTTGCAATACAGGTGCGCGTAAAGTACGAATTTCGCGAACAGCTGCGGAAAGGAAGACGGGTTTGTGTTTTCATTCCAATCTTCATTCTCCTCAGACGACAATGCCGCTGTCCCCCAGCGGTTCATCTCCCTCCCCATCGCTCTCCCTATTCAGATCATCCTCCCGCTCCTCCTCATCTTGGCCTCCTAAGAAGCATATGTGGGTTTGGGGGGGGGGGGGGGTGTGGGGGGAGGGGGGGGGGGGGGGGTGGGGGGTAAACGAACAAAGGAATGGCTTATGGCTACTTCTCGCATATAAACGCGCCAAAAAGTGGAACACAAACAGAGCAGAGTGAGCTAGACAGCACACCTCGCGGGCGCAAAGCAGCCGATATTCGCGCCCGTCATTGACCTGTTTAGGTTCGTCGTGCAAACACTGCCTTCACTGCCTTGCGCGCCTCGTCAAACAACCCATTCACCACAACTCCAATCAATACACATCGTAGCCAATGCGCACCATGTAGCCAATCGCCGCAAAGCGCGCACACCACAATCTACCAAACAACCTCCGCCTCTCAGCGGGTCCTTGGGCGGCGGGGCGCTTTCGTCGCCCTTGTGCGCAGCGACCGCTTCTACCACTCTCTTGGGCAGGAGGCCGTACAGTCGTAGGGCCCGGTAGAAGGGCAGGCGGGTCTCGTCCATGGTCAGAAGGTCCTTGAGTAGCTCCTCGTCAGACAGGGCCTGAGAGGACGGGTAGGTATGGGTTGGAAGCGGGTTACCCACCCCCCACCCCAACAACCCACAACGCGCAAGAATTGGATGACGAGGTCGTTGGGATCGGTCTCCGCGCTGCTCCCATTCGAGGCGGCGGCGCCCGCCTGCGACGCGCTTCCGTTCTGAAGAGTTCACGAGCGCCGTTCGGCAAAAGAGAGCAATTTGAAAATCAATCGCTAATTCGCGAGTGCCAGAAGTATCTTCTTCGCCTCCTCACATCGTTCGGCGGATTCTGGGCCATTTCCGTCGGTCGAGCGAGCCTTCACGTTTGTCTGTCGGTCGACTTGTTGACAGATTGTCACACAAGCTGGAGTGATTGTCTGTTCGGTTTTCTACGCCGCAGCTTCGCAATTCAAGATCTTTGCGACAAATCTACGACAGGCTACTCGAGCACCGCCAAACTTCATGTCCGGTCGCTGCGAGACTCTCAAAATTCAAAAGTGACACATGAATGCAGGGTGACCAGATGTCCCGATTTACCGGGATTGTCCCGATTTTGCGCCTCAAAATCCCGGTTGAAAGGGCCTCCCAAACCGGGACAAATTCTGGGCAACTATCATTCCGTGATGTATGATCCGTGATCCGTGATGTGTGAATCCGTGATTCCGTGATGTAAACGCCGATCCGTGATGTAATCTCAGAATCGTTTGGGGGATCGATTCTGTGACGTACCGTAACCCGATTCCGTGATGTAAACGCTGATCCGTGATGTATTTTGGAATAAGTTGTAGAATCGATTTTGTGATACACCTAATCAAATTTCGTGATTTAAACTCAATAAGTGATGCAACTTCAGAATGAGATTCTGTGACGTGTTCTCAGAATGAGTCGGAGAATCATTGTGATATACTGTAGTCGAATTCCATTATGTAAAGGGCTTAGGCTTAGGTTCAGGCTTAGGCTTAGACTTAGGCTAAGTTCGCCTCTTTGCATTTTAGCAACAAGGGGACCACATTCCTTGAATCTTCGGAGTGCGCGCGCGTACACCAGTAGAGTAGAGAGGCCATTTTAGTCGGAACAAGCTGAAACATGGCACACACAAATTCCTTAAATGTGTGTACATTTTGTGCAAATTTGGTTGAATTTCGTTGCGAAATGCAAAAGTTACTAGCGATTGAAACCCAGGATAGATACCTGGGACACCCTGTATATCACAGAATCGATTCTCCGACTCATTCTGAGAACACGTCACAGAATCTCATTCTGAAGTTGCATCACTTATTGAGTTTAAATCACGAAATTTGATTAGGTGTATCACAAAATCGATTCTCCAACTTATTCTAAAATTACATCACGGAACGGCGTTTACATCACGGAATCGGGTTACGGTACATCACAGAATCGATCTCCCGATCGATTCTGAGATTACATCACGGATCGGCGTTTACATCACGGAATCACGGATTCACACATCACGGATCACGGATCATACATCACGGAATGATAGGTGCCCAAATTCTGGCTCTTTGGCGAAAATTTCCATTAGACATCACTCATTAACCGAAAAATTTCGCCTGCGGCACCATTTTAGAAATCAATTTGGTATTTAGAGCTTAGAAGTCGCGAAAATCTCACCTGTGGTGCTTAAGTTTAACAAGCTTTGTACAGGGAAGGCCAAAAATGTCAAAATTTTCGCCTGCGGCGCAATTCTTAAACTCAAATTGGGGTTTCGCAAGGGTCATCATGGGTGATTTTAGCACTAAAATGACTAAATATTGCGAAAATTTTTGCCTGCGGCGCTATTATAAGATGTCGAATTTTGTGCTATCCCCATTGATTGACGGTGTCCCGATTTTTATACTCCACAAAAAAGTGTGGAGTATATAGCGATTGTGCGCGAAACGCAGGAACTTTGAGTCAACGGCGTTCGTGCGTGAAGCGGCCGATTTGCAAACGGTCTTTTGCGTTGGGTAGGCCTAGTGGCAATAATCGTTCTATGACCTATGACCCCATGACCTATGACCCTATGACCCATGGAATCTATGACCCAAATTTGAATTTTCGCGCCACAGTAATCCCAAAGCGTAAAATACATACTGGCGGTTACGGTAAACGGCAAATTGCACCAAAATGACACTCGATTTGCTGCGAAAGCGTCAAACTGTTGCAAGAGTGAGAATCTGGGAATATCAAACCAAACTAACAAAGTTTAGACCAGATTTAGGTCAGTGCTGAAAGTTTACTATAAAGATTACTCTGAAATCAAATTGTCTATGTCCCAGAATAGTCTTTTGCCTATTAGTATATTATAGAAAAACCTGACAATCCATTTGCAGACACACTAAGGTTTGCTGCAACAAAATCTCGTTGCTGTAACACGACTACACAACGCGCATGTGCAAGCCAATACCGACGTCTCCTCAGCATTGTGATTATGGATTTTGAGTCACAGCCTCCAATTTGACCCCAGGATTCAAAAATTTGGCGCGGCCGGGGTACAGTACTTCAACTTTGTCAAGACACTTCGTCTAGACCAACTTTTGACGCTGAACATGTTGCAATGGTCAATCCTCTCTACTAATCGCGCGCTGTCTGTCACTCTGTGTGTGTGTCTGTCTTTGAACACGATAACTCTCAACCGCGGCCAAGGATCTTGGACATCTATACATTTTCGGAACCGTCTTCGGACGGGGAAGAACTTCTCCTATATCCCGTCTTCGGCCACCGCCCAAATCGTCCGAATTTGGGCAAATATCCATTGCGCAGTACATCATGAGCGGCTTGAATTCGCGCCATATACAGTCGAGGGTGCGACTTGCGCTACAACAGGCAGCGAGTATCCACACGAGTGCGTGACTTGCGCGACAACGGGCTCTAGAGTATCCTTTCGAACGCGTGAGTTGGGCGACAAAACGCTCCGAAGCTCCCAATTCCGCTCGAACGCGCGACTTGCGCGACAACGGGCTCCGAATTCCGCTCAAATGCATGAGTTGCGCGACAACGGGCGAAGCTGCAGCGCGTCAGCTGCGCGACATCGGTCTCTGAAGCTGCAGCGCGTCAGCTGCGCGACATCGGTCTCTGAAGCTGCAGCGCGTCAGCTGCGCGACATCGGTCTCTGAAGCTGCAATGTGGTATCGACGGGCTATAGAGTCTAGTTCACCACTAAATTCAACCCAGCTCAAAAATTCCCTCAAAGTCAAAAATCCTAGCTTTCCACTCAGGACACTGGATTTTGTCACCGCGGATCTTGCAAACTACAAAAGCGATCTCGGCCATTTTGGTGTAAGCGAAAGGTCATGCATGTGTCCGCGTTTTGCAGAAAAGTTTGCGAGAATCCGCCATCTCAAACCCAAGATACGATTATCAAAAGGTTCTAACCATTTAAAATCGTTACTCAGGTTTGCGATGGAGGACTCTTGCAAACTTTTCTGCAAAACGCGGACACATGCATGACCTTTCGCTTGCACCAAAATGGCCGAGAGAGATCGCTTTTGTAGTTCGCAAGATCCGCGGTGACAAAATCCAGTGTCCTGAGTGGAAAGTTAGGATTTTTGACTTTGTGAATTTTTGGGCTGGGTTGAATTTAGTGGTGAATTGACCATTGCAACATGTTCAGCGTCGAAAGTTGGTCTAGACGAAGTATCTTGACAAAGTTGAAGTACCGTACCCCGGCCGCGCCGAATTTTTGAATCCTGGGGTCAAATTGGAGGCTGTGCCTCAAAATCCATAATCACAATGCTGAGGAGACGTCGCTATTGGCTTGCACATGCGCGTTGTGTAGTCGTGTTACAACAATGAGATTTTGTTGCAGCAAACCTTAGTGTGTTTGCAAATGGATTGTCAGATTTTTCTGTAATATACTAATAGGCAAAAGACTATTCTGGGACATAGACAATTGATTTCAGCGTAATCTTCATAGTAAAGTTTCAGCGCTGACCTAAATCTGGTCTAAACGTTGTTAGTTTGGTTTGATATTCCCAGATTCTCACTCTTGCAACAGTTTGACGCTTTCGCAGCAAATAGAGTGTCATTTTGGTGCAATTTGCCGTTTACCGTAACCGCGAGTATGTACTTTACGCTTTGGGATTACTGTAGCGCGAAAATTCAAATTTGGGTCATAGATTCCATGGGTCATAGGGTCATAGGTCATGGGGTCATAGGTCATAGAACGATTATTGCCGGCCTAGTGGGTGGGCAGCGTGCACGGCAAATGGGGTCACGCTGCGGGACCCCGTTGGCGGGAAATTCAAAAATTTAAATTTTCAAAGTACTGAAAAAGGCATAGTACAAGGTAGAACTCGAAAAAGTTGCATATAATGGTATATACTATCTTTTGATATGTTGTAGCACTCGATAGGGCCGATGGTGGAAACAAGGGAAACGTG
>JASAMZ010004645.1:0-10409 GCA_030248115.1 Linhomoeus sp. GSCO2_2 | reverse complement strand
CAACGAGGGATGACACCAGAGCAAGACACCGCACTCTACCGGTCCATCGCGTCCATTTTCGGAATAATATGCGTGTACTACTCGGCGGGGTTCGTCGTGTCTTTGCTGGCCTTGACGGCTGTTTGTCTGGAACTGGCCTGCCTTCTCCTGCCCATCTTGGCATATCAGGTAAAATTAAACTAACAAGTCTCTTTTAAAAAGCGGAGTGGTTTTTAAGCTTTTAAGTTTTAATCTTACAATTTATAAATGCCTTTTTGTTTGTGCAGCGTCTCCGACTCTCCTCGTGACTCCTCGTCTTTGAACACGAGGACACATTTTAGAGTGGGTCTTGCTACGCAACATTGTATCGCTTGGGTTTAATTCTTTAAGCAATTGAAGAAAATTATTTTTCAATAATGGAAATTTGAAAAAACACTGAATTGTAACGCAAAACTACAGGTTAGTTGTGAGCATGATTTGATGTTGGCTTGCAGGACCCTTCAGCCACGTCAAGACCGCCGCTCTGCCGAGCGGTATAACAAACCAAAATCTCCAGTTTTCGACGCGTTTTGGTTACTGTAGCTCTCTGTTTAAACTTTTTGTTGTCGGATTCGTGCTCAGGAGCTCGAGCGCTTCACTTTGATATGCGATTTGACTAGCTTCGGTCAACTTTTGTCTTCAAATGAACCTCACTTTGGGATACTGTAGCGCGCGAGTTTGAAAACTTATTTCAGTTTTGAACACTCAGATGGCGAGAGTAGTCCGAGGGCTACCCGTCGATGTGTCGAGCTCAACCCAGCGACGTCAGACAAGCGAGTTATTAAGCCCGAAGCAAGCGTGTCGTTTCCAGTTTTCGACGCGTTTTGGTTACTGTAGCTCTCTGTTTGAACTTTTGAAACTTTTTGTTGTCGGATTCGTGCTCAGGAGCTCGAGCGCTTCACTTTGATATGCGATTTGACTAGCTTCGGTCAACTTTTGTCTTCAAATGGACCCACTTTGGGATACTGTAGCGCGCGAGTTTGAAAACTTATTTCAGTTTTGAACACTCAGATGGCGAGAGTGGTCCGAGGGCTACCCGTCGATGTGTCGAACTCAACCCAGCGACGTCAGACAAGCGAGTTATTAAGCCCGAAGCAAGCGTGTCGTTTCCAGTTTTCGACGCGTTTTGGTTACTGTAGTTCTCTGTTTGAACTTTTGAAACTTTTTGTTGTCGGATTCGTGCTCAGGAGCTCGAGGGCTTCACTTTGATATGCGATTTGACTAGCTTCGGTCAACTTTTGTCTTCAAATGGACCCACTTTGGGATACTGTAGCGCGCGAGTTTGAAAACTTATTTCAGTTTTGAACACTCAGATGGCGAGAGTGGTCCGAGGGCTACCCGTCGATGTGTCGAACTCAACCCAGCGACGTCAGACAAGCGAGTTATTAAGCCCGAAGCAAGCGTGTCGTTTCCAGTTTTCGACGCGTTTTGGTTACTGTAGTTCTCTGTTTGAACTTTTGAAACTTTTTGTTGTCGGATTCGTGCTCAGGAGCTCGAGCGCTTCACTTTGATATGCGATTTGACTAGCTTCGGTCAACTTTTGTCTTAAAATGGACCCCACTTTGGGATACTGTAGCGCGCGAGTTTGAAAACTTATTTCAGTTTTGAACACTCAGATGGCGAGAGGAGTCAGCAGGCTACCCGACGACGTCTCAAACTCCATCCTACGACGTCAGACGAGCGAGTTAAGCCCGAAGCGACCGTGACGCACGTACGAACGTACGCACGCACGCACGCCGAGCTCTTGATAGGGTTCGCTCGGCTGAGGCCGGCGAACAGTCTTTTTTAAAAAGCGAATATGCATTTAAGCTTTTGAATTTTTACTGAGATTGTAGCAAGGCCCTTCCGGTTTCGTGCAGCGTCTTTGACTCTCCTCGCGACTACACTTTTTTCGCTCAGGCCTCAGCCGAGCGAACCCTTATCAAGAGCTCAGCATCGGTTCGTTATACATACATGGAGTAGCCTCCTCGGCTTAATCTTCCCCGTTTCAGTCTGACCTGTAGAGTGGAATTTAAGATATCGTCGAGTAGCCTGCGGACTCCTCTAGCCACCTAATAAGTCAACCAAAATTTAGTTTACAAAACTCGCCGCGCTACAGTATCCTAAAGTTGGGTCCGTTCTCCATTTTAAGACAAAAGTTGATCGAAGCTAGTCAAATCGCATATCATAGTGAAGCGCTCGAGCTCTTGAGCACGACACCGACAACAAAAAGTTTCAAAAGTTTAAACAGAGAGATACAGTAACCAAAACGCGTCGAAAACTGGAAACGACACGCTTGCTTCGGGCTTAACAACTCGCTAGTCTGACGTCGCTGGGTTGAGTTCAACACATCGACGGGTAGCCCTCGGACTACTCTCGCGCTGACGTCGCTGGGTTGAGTTCGACACATCGACGGGTAGCCCTCGGACTACGCTCGCCATGATGCCATCTGAGTGTTCAAAACTGAAATAAGTTTTCAAACTCGCGCGCTACAGTATCCCAAAGTGTGGTCCATTTTAAGACAAAGGTTGACCGAAGCTAGTCAAATTGCATATCAAAGTGAAGCGCTCGAGCTCCTGAGCACGAATCCGACAACAAAAAGTTTCAAATGTTTAAACGGAGAGCTGCAGTAACCAAGACGCGTCGAAAACTGGAAACGACACGCTTGCTTCGGACTTAATAACTCGCTTGTCTGACGTCGCTGGGTTGAGTTCGACACATCGACGGGCAGCCCTGGACTACTCTTCGCCATCTGAGTGTTCAAAACTGAAATAAGTTTTCAAACTCGCGCGCTACAGTATCCCAAAGTGGGGTCCATTTTTAAGACAAAAGTTGACCGAAGCTAGTCAAATCGCATATCAAAGTGAAGCGCTCGAGCTCTTGAGCACGAATCCGACAACAAAAAGTTTCAAAAGTTTAAACAGAGAGATACAGTAACCAAAACGCGTCGAAAACAGGAAACGACACGCTTGCTTCGGGCTTAATAACTCGCTAGACTGACGTAGCTGGGTTGAGTTCGACACATCGACGGGTAGCCCTCGGACTACGCTCGCCATGATGCCATCTGAGTGTTCAAAACTGAACTAAGTTTTCAAACTCGCGCGCTACAGTATCCCAAAGTGTGGTCCATTTTAAGACAAAGGTTGACCGAAGCTAGTCAAATCGCATAACAAAGTGAAGCGCTCGAGCTCCTGAGCACGAATCCGACAACAAAAAGTTTCAAAAGTGCAAACAGAGAGCTACAGTAACCAATACGCGTCGAAAACTGGAAACGACACGCTTGCTTCGGGCTTAATAGCTCGCTTGTCTGACGTCGCTGGGTTGAGTTCGACACATCGACGGGTAGCCCTCGGCACTACTCTCGCGAACTGTGACGTCGAAATGATAGTTTTGCGTTAGAATCCAGTGTCTTTTTTAAAATTTAGTCTGAAAAGATGATTTTCTTGGTATAAAGAATTAAACCCGAGCGATATCAATGTTGCGTAGCCAGACCACTCCAAAAGGTGTAGTGGCGTAATAGAGTCAGAGAAGCTGCACGAAACCGGAAAGGGCCTTGCTACATTCTCAGCAAAATTCTGGAAAGCTCAAAACCACTCGCTTTTTCAAAAGAGACTTGTTTACGTACATGTCATGCGATTAGTGATAGATACAACTACGGACCCCGCGGAAATTGTGCTTCCACACTACCCTCCCCCCCCCCGTCCATCGGCAAATGTGAACGTTTCAGATTCTGACTATGTTGATCTTCTTCCTGCTGGTGGTTCTCCAAGCGATTCTGTTTAAGTCGGGATTGTTTTACTATTTGGAAGAATCGGCCGACCTCGACGCCATTAATAGAGACAAGAGGCGAGAGTATGTGTCGACATACTGGAAGATTCGTGAGTAATAACGGATGAATGCTACTAGTGTCAGGTTTAGTGCTAGCCAGTGTCAAGAAACAGATTCCTTTTCAGTCATCCCTCTTGCATGCGGCTACGTTCTAATCGAAGTCCTGCCTACCGTCTGGGCGGCGATAGCAACCCGCAATTGCTGGCGCTACTTCAGGCACAAGCACGCTGCGGGCTATCCCAGAGGCTGCAAAGCCCCCCAAGCGAATGTCCCACAGTTGGCTGACCCGGATGAGTTGACGGCCTACTCAGTCTCCGTGGTTAGTAGGGCGGAGTGGAGTGGAGTGCAGCGAAGTCTAGTGTAGTGTAGTGTATCAAATGCGTGGCGTGGCGTAGCGTGGCGTACCTAGCGTGGCGTAGCGTGGCGTAGCGTAACGTAGTGTAGTGTAGTGCATTGTAGTGTAGTGTAGTGTAGTGTAGTGTAGTGTGGTGGTAGCGGAGTTAGAGTGGAGTGAAGTGGCATGCAGTGGTGGGGTCAAGTTCAGCTTAGTGGAGTGGAGTACAGAGTACAGAGAAGTGGCATATGAGAGAAGAGGAGTAAGTAGTCCTTCATTCATAGTCGTTCTAGGTCCAAGCTGTGAGGTCGTCAATGGAAGACGCGCCGTCACACAAAGCTTGAAAGGGGACCGGCCACTTGTATAGATCGACGTGATACTGAACACGTGATGCACAAGTTGCAATTGCACTTGCACTGAGAGAAAAGCGATACGATTTTTACGACTACTGCAATTAGCGCAAGATTGTTGTATATCCTAGGTGTCAGTGACGCAAAGTACTAAAGTCCGTTCAAAAATAATGAAAACTGGGGGTTTTTCGGCTGGCTCCGTGACCTGTTTCAAGGTAGGTGCGCGGTAGGGGTGCCAATCGATAGAGTATGGAGAGTGGGTTTGCACCATGCGTGTTTTGCGAAAATTACGCAACACGCACAGAAAACAACGCTCACTGAAAAAAATCCACTTATTCAATACGTGGCCGATTTTTCTCATTTCAATTGCATTTTGTAGAGCAATATGCCCTTTTTGAGTGTGTGAAATTTGGCGACCCTAGCTCGACGCATAAGAAAGTTACAGCGATTCTCCCGACCCCTACTTTTTTAAATCCTCAACAAATTTTGAAAATCGCCGCAGAAAATTGCCAAAACTCTGTAAGTTGCGAATGGCTTGACCGATCTTGCTCATATTTGGACAGCATATGTGCGGCATATAGGACCAGCTTCAAACCAATCGACAGCCTAGCAGCCCCTACATTTCTTGAGCAGCGGTCATTTCAAGACGCCGTCGCGGAAAAAGGGAACTGGGTGGGGAGTGGGTATATTTTTTAATCGGAGACGGCCAAACTGCAGTGCGCTGCGTAGGTACCCATACCCTCTAATAGTGTGCTAAGTATCGCCGAGATTCCTCAATCGTCACGAAGGATATTCGCAAAAGAAGATTTTTTCCTTGTCTGGCGGGCGCTGTAATTTTTTCACTTTTGTTGATTGGCTGCAACTTTTTGCCTGGTAGGACTAGCTAGCTCTGGTTTTTTTTATTCGATGCGTCGTCCGTTTTTCAATATTTTTGTTGGTTACGACTATGCTCGAATTCTGCTGCTATCAGGAGCTACGGTGCCACCAAGCCAATCGGAAAGGTCTACTAATATCGTTACACTGAGGCCAAAATCGCACAGTATCTCAGGAACCAATAATGTAGCGCACACATCGGCGCATCGATTGGTACACAAATAAAGTCACTAGCATTATCCAGCAACAAGCTATGGCCAGAAAACGGCAGCTCCAAAATCTGGGTGGCAAAACGGCCAATTTGGCGTTTCTAGCAGCATATTTGAATGGCTGCTGTCCGCGAAGTTTTGGAATGATAGGTCTGATATTTTGCACGAATGTAGTCCTATATGCCTACCATACGCTGTCCAAATATGAGCGAGATCGGTCGAGCCCTTCGCAAGTTACAGAGTTTTGGCAATTTTTTGCGGCAATTTTCAAACTTTGTTAAGGATTAAAAAAAGTAGGGGTCAGGAGAATCGCTGCAACTTTCTTATGCGTCGAGCTAGGGTCGCCAAATTTTACACACTTAATAAGGACATATTAATCTACAATATGCAATTGAAATGAAAAAAATCGGTCACGCATTGAAAAAGTCAATTTTTTTCAGTGAGCGTTGTTTTCTGTGCGTGTTGCGTAGTTTTCGCAAAACACGCATGGTGCAAACCCACTCTCCATACTCTATCGATTGGTACCCCTGCCGCGCACCTATCTTGAAACAGGTCACGGAGCCAGCCGAAAAACCTCCAGTTCTCATTATTTTTGAACGAACTTTAGTACTCCAGTCACTTTTAACTTGTTGTTGCTGCAACTTGAGGCTACACTGGCGAAACTGGGGCACCTCTCTTCTCGAGACAGAATGTCAATGGTTAGAGCTTGCACGCACGCACAAGCAGGGTGACCAATAGAAACTCATTTTAGTTTAAGTTGCAGTTTCAGTTAAAATTATGACGCTGGCGGAGTTTCAGTTTCAGTAACTGAAAAGGAGTTTCAGTTATTGAAGGTCTTGAATGCCGCCACGAATTGTTTAAATCTATGCTTGAGTGTTAGTATCTTGCGGAATCAAGATAAATTTTGAACTTCCGTTACTTTCATTAGTGTTTTAGACGAATGGTACGATGACGACATGAACAAGCGTCCTCTGTAGGCGTAATATTTGGTCAGTTTTGATGAAAATTCGCTCAGATTTCGCAAAATCTTAACCTTACATACATAACTGAAACTAAACGGTGAGTTTCAGTTTTAGTTTCAGTTATAGTTATGGCGCCCGTGTCAGTTTCGATTCAGTTTCAGTTAACTGATTGTAACTGAAACTGAAACAGTAGTTTAAGTTTCTATTGGCCACCCTGCGCACAAAACAACTCCACAACAAGCGCCGCCAGTCATCCCTTTCGCTTCCGCAAAACTCCGCTTTCGTCGCGCCGCGCGCATTCAGCGTACGCACTTTCGGTTTCCGCTCGCTCGCCCCGTCACTATGCACTTTTGGAAGGCCGCTTTGACAAACCCCCCGTGCGCTTACGTGCGCAAGCTTGCGCAAGTGCGCAAGAGAGCGAAATTCTTGCGCGCGAGCGACGCTGACTTTGGCAAAGCGCGACGATTTTCGCTTCGTGGAAACCCCATTTTGGGAGCGAAACTGTGTCGGAAGCTGGCACGTTTTCACATTGGGAAGGATTCTAGGAAGACTGTCTGAGCCAAATTTGGACGCTTACGTCTTTCCTGGTACAAAAGGGCTAAGGATGACGACCGACAGGTTAGTTGACGTAGTAGCTAAAATACTTTTGACTCTGTTCGAAATAGCTTTTTCCTACGCCGATAGTATGGCCCCATGTCACAAGTGTCAAAGATGTTTGTTGCTAATGGCAGTTCTCGGTAAGAGAGTGATGTAAAGAATACCATGAGTGTTATGTACCGGGTGTTTTTTTAATTCAGCAAATCGGAAATCTTAATAACTTTTGCGTGAGTTAACTTTGACGGATGAAACTTGCACACGATAGACGCAAGACTATGCCATTACATGTGTTACCAAATGGCATGATTTCGCTTCAAATTACACAAGTTGCAGGCGATCAAAGTTGGGGTCCAAAATTGCTTGAAAGTGCCCCACTGGAAAGTCTAGAACTCAAGCAATAGGTGACACTTTTTCGCGTGACTTGCACCATCATATGCAAAAGAAAATGAGCTTTCACATGCCGCAAAAACCAACTCTGTAGTTAAAATAACGCCAAAGTTACAGCTCGTCACAGTTGGCCAAGAAGTGCCGTCGCGTAAGTTCCTCCCACTTGCGCCACTCCTCGGCACCGAAAGCCCCCGCGACGGCACTTCTTAGCCAACTTCGACGAGCTGTAACTTTGGCGTTGTTTTAACTACAGAGTTGGTTTTTGCGGCATGTGAAAGCTCATTTTCTTTCGCATATGATGGTGCAAGTCACGTGAAAAGGTGTAGCCTATTGCTTGAGTTCTAGGCTTTCCAGTGGGGCACTTTCAAGAAATTTTGGACCCCAACTTTGATCGCTTGCAACTTGTGTAATTTGAAGCGAAATCATGCTATTAGGTAACACATGTAATGGCATAGTTTTGTGTCTATCGTGTGCAAGTTTCGTCTGTCTAGGTTAACTCACGCAATAGTTATTAAGGTTTCCGATTTGCTGATTTAAACAAGCTGTTTTAAAAAAGTTGAGTTGTTTTATTAATACAGAGTGGTTTGTGAGTGTTTTAAAGTGGAAGAGTAAAAGAGTGGATACTTTTGTAAAGTGTTTCGAAGCCTTTCCGATATGACGCGCGCCCGCCCGAAGTCCACTATTCATGCGCTACTTCTGGCACTCTCCTTTCTGAGGGGTTCTTGCAAGGCAACATTGGGATCGCCCGGGATTAATTTTTTGAGCAAGACACACGCATTTCTGAGCGGTTGTTGCAAGGCAACATTGGGATCGCCCGGGATTAATTTTTTACAAGACAAAGTTGTTTGTAAGACAAGGGTTTAAAAAACAAAAGTATTTTTTTAGGAATGACCGTTCAACAACTGCCTCAACGTAAGCTTTCAAACGGTCGAACGAACGCCGCTCTACAACGTAAGACGAGCGAGTTAGGGCCGATTTGCCGATGTCCAATGAACCTTTGAGTTACTGTAGCTCGCCAAATTCAAAATTTCGAATCTCGACTTCTCTTAACGGAATGATTAGTGTGACGATACCTATTCAACAAACTCAAGATCGTCTCTCTACGACGGAAGACGAGCGAGTTAGAGAAGTTTTTCGTTTTAAACTTTTGGGTTACTCTAGCTCGCGATATTCAAACTTTTGAGTTTCGACCAATAGAAGGACAAATGATCAGTGAGTCAAGAGCTATCCAGCAACTCAAGATCGTCTCTCTACGACACACGCTGAGCGAGTTAGAGCGATTTCTATGCTAAAAACGCGAGAATGTCGCTTTTCGTGGTGCGTGTTTGCGCAATTAACAAATTTTTCACGCCAAGTGAAAGAGCACGTCGAGATCTTTTAGTTGACCTATCGCACGGCGCTCTACGACGTAAGACGAGCGTGTTAGAACCGTTTTGCGTTTTGGACTTTCAGGTTACTGTAGCGCGCGCAATTCAAACGTTTGAAATTCGACTTCTCTTAACGGATTTATCAGTGTGCCGAAACCTATTCAACGAACTCAAGATCGTCTCTCTATGACGGAAGACGAGCCAGTTAGATAAGTTTCGCGTTTCAAACCTTTGGGTTACTGTAGCTCCCGAAATTCAAACTTTTGAGTTTCGACCAATAGAAGAACAAATTATCAGTGAGTCGGGAGCTATCCAACCAACCCAAGATCATCTCGCTACGATGCACGCTGAGCGAGTTAGAGCGATTTCTGCCTTAAAAACGCGAGAATGTCGTTTTTCGTGGTGCGTGTTTGCGTAATTAAGAACATTTTTAATGCCAAGCGAAAGAGCACGTTGAGACCTTTTAGTTGACCTATCGCACGCCGCTCTACGACGTAAACGAGCGAGTTAGAGCCGTTTTCCGTTTTCACCTTCGGGGTACTGTAGCGCGCGAAATTCAAAGTTTGGTTTCGAAACCTCTTAGCTGAATGATCAGTGAGTCAAGACCTTTCCGTAGAGCCCAAGATCGCCTTCCTACGACTTACCAACGCCGAGATCTGAGAGCGTGACGAACGAACGGACGCACGAACGGACGATAAGCTCTCGTCGGGGTTCGCCCGGCTGAGGCCGGGCGAAAAAAACACCCGGTATTAGGTACATATGTAGGTAGGGTTAAACGTGTAACCGGGGGAGGGGGGGGGTATGGGGGGGGGGGGGGGGGGGTAAGCCCCCCCCCCCCTGAGGGGTCCTATACCTAGGGTTGTCAACAAAAACTCCGAGTTAAAAAACTAAAAACTCTAAAAAACTAATTTTCAGTTTTTTAACAATGGGGGATTTAAAAACTCTAAATAATTAACTAAATTCAAATTAGTTTTTTAATTAAAAAACAACAAATAACTCGTGGCTAGTTACTTAAATCAGTTAAAGAACTTAAATAACTAACCTCTAGTTATTTAAACCAGTTATTTAATTCTTAGTTTTTTAACTAGGAAGTTTGGTGAGGCTGCCTATTATCTGCCATTAAAATCTTGCATTTCATGTCACATTTTGTACTATTTCGATCATATTGGCACCCTCAGAGTACCATTCACTGTCCTGACACTATGTACTGAACATTTGACAAGTCACAACAGTACATTTTTGAGTCAAATTTTGCCATACCAGTTAAAAAACTAGTTTTTATTAAAAAACTACTCGAGTTTTTTAATTGCTTGAAATTTAAAAAACTTAAATAACTAAAACCGAGTTTCTTAAATCTGTTAAAAAATTTAAATAACTACCACCCAGTTTTTTAACTGGTTAAAAAACAAAAATTAACTCGTCGGGAGTTTTTTCGCCGCGCCTCAGCGCGGCGAGGTGTATATATACGGATGACAATGTCTGTCTGTCTGTGTGTCCGTCCGTCC
>JASAMZ010004643.1:0-38199 GCA_030248115.1 Linhomoeus sp. GSCO2_2 | reverse complement strand
GATTCGCGCGTCTACATAGCTCAGTCAGCCGGCATGAGACGAGACGATATAGACGAACTCCACGTTCTATACAAGCGCTGCATTGCGAAATCAAAGGAACATTATGCATACGGCTGATAGCTGACGTGCCACTCCACAGTGACAGACACCTAGCGTGCAAAACACTAAAATGATGCAGGCGATTCAGGTACACGAGATGATACATTCTCTCTCACTAGCGCAGTGAGACACACAACGCAGAGCATCAAGGCGATGTGAGTACTGCAGTATACTGCATGCACTGTGGAGCTTGCGACTAATGCGATCGGCGGCGCGCTGACTTGAGGCAAAGTGGCGCTCCCCAGCGCAGCGAGTAGCCAATTTCGGTGGAGACAAGTTGAATGGAAGTAGACAGGCACAGCGACTGGGTTGAGCGTTTCTACTGGGGCCGACAATGGGGCTCTCAATAGAGACTGCCACCCGGTAATAAGTGAGATGCAGGCAGGCGACACAATAAAAACTTGTTCCTGCATGACAAGCGCCGCCGAGGTGTGCACCCCTAAAAGACCTGCCGCAAAGCGAGGATGGAGGTGCGCCGACAGTAATGGCGTCGTCTGCGTACGCTCCCCGCTGTCACACTCAAAGAGCGATGATCGAACAGGGTTCGGCGGCGCATGGAGTGCTCAATATTTCCATGCCACGGCGGACCACTTAATCTTCCTGTCGCGCGAAAAAGCTTCTCGTCGCCGGACGGCGGCGCGATGCAGGTCGCTTCCTCCCAACATACTGCCGCCCAGAAGTACACACGCACTTAGTCACAGGTAGGATAGGCCATGCACCCCCTGAATGGACGACGCATGAAATGGAGACGCAGGCCATTCTCTCTTTCTGCTGTGAAACCAGAACCGAAGGGCGCGCGAAATATCTCTTCCTACCGACCAGCAGAGCGCCGCCAGAAAAGTTTATACCCCATCGCTGGTAGGCAGGCAGTTTGCAAGGCGACAGGGATGCTGCCTACCGTATATTTAGCAACAGAAGCGAAGACCAACGAGCCTGGGAATGACTTCGCGTTGCGCCCACTTTACAGTCAGCCCACAGCGCGCCTTGGTTTCGCATCAGCTTCAAACTAATCGCCAAACGGCAGCCGAGCAACTGTTGCGCTCAGTCAAGCTGGTAGCCGGCCCACACCACAGCAAAGACAACCAACAAACACACACCACTCCCCGTCGCTTGTCGCATAACCATCGTAGAAGATAAGGGAAGTTGCGACGAACATCACGACGAAGCGCAAGCTGCAGCGGAACCAGGAAAGAAGGCAGTTACGCGCACCTTATCTCCGAGAAACGACTGTCGCCGGTGCCGCAGTGCACCCCATTCGGCGACCTACAAAGGCAGGTAGCAGTTTCGGCCACGGTGCCACACAACCGAGAACTAGGTACTACTACCGTATACCTTCTTCCAATAACGAAGATGCCGCAGGCCGTCTTCGCAGCAACGTCTCCGTTCACGGAATTACTGTAGCCGCACAGCCTCTTCTTAGTCATGAAGTGAGACCTTCTAAGGAGCCGCCATCTTCCAACTACTGGCACAACACTTGTTTACAGAGAGGAGGGGGCAGAGTGAGCCAGCCGGTGGCTATCTCCGGTTTGCAATGTACCCAAGCCGGCTGGATGTATCCGGGAGTAAGCCTGCCACTCACGGGCTAGTGGCGTGCGTGCAGTGATCTTATAGAGCGATTTGGCCGGGCGGACGGCGTGAGCAAGCCTCTGTTTTCGAGAAACGAGACGGCGGCTCAGGAATGGCACCACACAACCCGCCGCCTGTTATTTCTGAAGGGCGGAACACGCCCGGAGAAAAGAGAGGAAATTGAAGAATCACAACGCGCGCGCCAGAGAAAGGCAATCAGTTGATTGACCGACTGACTGACTGGAGTTACGCAGTGGAAAACTGCCCCTTTTGTTTTCGCTTGTTGTGCGGCATTGCCCGGTCAGTTCATAATGAAACTGCCTCGTCTGCAAAAGCTACGTCGTGCAGGCCGTTGACAACTTCTCACCTCCCTCCCCCGCGGGGCAGCTGCCCCCCTTTGCAACAAAATGCCGTACGAAAACTGGCAGCTAACCAAGCGTCTGATAGTACACCCCAGTACAAATGTTGCGCTGTCGCAACCTTAGTGTTCAGGTAACAGTCGTGTTTGCTTGTCCCATTGGCCATTACAACAGAAGCGGAAGCTGATGACAATAACGCAACACTACTAACAACCGAGTCAGTCAAAGAGCCACTGTATTGGCAGAGGAGGAGGTGACGGTCTTGTCGAAGGGTCCGAGGAACTGGTCGGCGATCCGGGCCGCTTCGCGCAGGCCCGACAGCAGGGCGCCGTGAACCGTGGCCGGGTAGTGGCGATTGGTGTGCTCGCCGGCGAAGAAGAGGCGCGGCTCCAGACTGCCGACGCCGGCGGCCGACCCAGAGCGCTGCTGCTGCTGCTCCTCGCTCTCGCTGCCGCCGCCCAAAGAATTCAGCTCCACGGTGGGCGTCAGGCCGACGGGCGCCGCCAGCAGATCGTAGTCGTCTCCTGAGAAGAATCCTTGCGCTCGTACTCAGATCTGCGCTGGCTACTATTCGCAGAGGAAGAAAGACCTGTGGCGTCGATGGCCACGAAGCTGTAGGAGCCGCGCGAGTGGTTGTCCGCCCTCCAGCGAGTGACCACCTTGTCCAAGGGCTGGAGAAGAGACTCACTCGATTGTACGGACTGGCAGGCGCAGCTCACTTCGCATTCACGGCATCCAAATTACCATGGGCACTTTGCCGGCGCCGAATATCTTCTCCAGTATGTCGCAGCAGCGCTGTGCCAGTGTCAGGTCGTCGAGGCTCTCGAGGGCGTCGGCCGCCTCCCCCGCTACGAGGGAGATGAGCACTGGCTGCTCGTAGATGGCCCAGAACATGTAGAGGGCGCCGCGCTGCTCGCTGCCCCCCTCGGCGCTGTCGATGTGACCGAACAGGTGCTGCGTCTCGTCCCAGAACTTGCGAGGGAACACCAGCACCACCTGAACCGATTAGCTGACAGAGACTGACGAGACTAATACCTCGACTGTTGTAACGCGAACCTTGTTCAGATTGCCAAAGCCGAGTCGCTCGACCGCCTCAATCTTCCAGTCGGGAAGCGGAGGCACGAATTCCGGAGCTGCCTCGTTGGTTCTCTCGACAGAAACCTGAAGTTGTTGTATCCTCCGACATGGCAATCATCCAGTGGGTGACAGCATATCGCTTTCTCACCGAGTCCTTCAAGACGCCCAGTGGCAGCGTGCAGAGGCAGGCGTCGGCCTCGAACGTCTCCTGCTCTCGCGTTGTGACTGTGACACCTGAATGGAGAGACAAGGCATTGGCGCCGCACATGCGAAGCTCCGAAGAGCAGAGGTCGACGAGACTGCAGACCGTTGTCAGTCAGCTTGATTTCGGCAGCGATGTGCCTCTGTCGGACGTCGATCTTGTCCGAGAGGTGCATGGGAATCGTGCCGAGACCTTCAAGCGCTGAAGTCAACTGCAGAATATCACGCAAGCAGACGCCCACATCCATGCCAACGCCAATCGCCCACCGCTCATGTGAGAGCCGCTGAACTCGAACTCGTCGTCCTGGTCCCAGTACTTGAGCGAGAGGTCGTGGAGTGAGGCGGAGTTGGCGAACTCCAGATTGGCCATGTGCCAGTCAAGGATGCGACGATCCAACGAGTTCATGTAGACGTCGCTGAAGGGACAGCAGCGTGACAGGCAACCATGCAAGAATGAGCCAGTCTACCTACTGGCACACCTGGGCGCCATCGTCTTCAGCTGCTCGACCAGTTCCAGCAGCTTCCCTCGCTTCTCGTCCAGGGAGTCGAACTTCTGAAAAAGATGGGAACGACAATTGTTGTAATTGTGGCACGTCTGCACAGTGACGTTTCTGTCAAGCTTTCATTCAGAGTTACTGTCATCGGGTGGAACGAAATCTATAGACGGCGCGAGAGGAACCACTGAGTATAGTCAGCGCCCATCACCTCAACAGCGAGGGTCAGCTCTGCCCTTTTGGTCTCCAGCAGGAACTCGTGGACGTCGGTGCGGACGGCCATGGAATCAACTTTCTCCTTGGCGTCGACGAAGCGCTCGTGCAGAATGGCCACCTTCTCCTTTTGTTCCTTCATCTGAACAAGACAGAGATACAACTGTCGTTTCGCTCACGTAATATGTACCGGGCGACAGTGAGACAAATCCAAAAGAAAACGAGGCGCATGGCTCGCGCCAGCTGTGTCTGCCACGGTACCTTTGCTTGCAAGGTCTTGACTTCCTCATAAATGTCGGACATCGTCTTCCAGTACTCGAGCTTCTTCTCCTTGACTCGCTTCTCCTGCTGCCTGCAGAGAAATCGACAACGTCGGCGCCAAACCAAAAGCCCACTCAGACCGGTGCCCACTTGAAGAGCAGTTCGATGACGTCGCCCAGACTGAGTTTCTTGCCGTCCTCCAATTGGGTGACGCCGCAGGTGTGCGCTAGGTAGGCGGCGGCCTCCAGCAGGCGGTTGAACTCCTTTTCGATCACCTCGTCCTTGTTGCGCGGTATCTGCCATTAGCCACTGACACTTCACTTAGATACAGAGCACTCTTGTAGGCAGCATAGTACGACGAAGTGCCGCACCAGTTTGCCAGTGACGTCGTAGATCTGGCAGCGGTGCTTGATGCGCTGCAGGTTCAGAGGCAGCTGCCGAACGAGAACCGACAACGGATTGCCGCCTGGAACAGCAATTTCACAAGGTAGACAGCCGGTGTAGCAGCTATGTGATAAGCGCATACTACCAGTCACCAACCGAGACCGGTGATCACCATGGCGCCCAGGTCTGCGACAACCGGACCCTTGCGGAAGGTTGCTACACGGCCTCCCACTCGCGACTAAATAACAGCAGAAGAATCTTCGCGGATGCCACAACGGGCTGTGTGAATGGGGCAGTAGGCGGGGTACCCTCGATTCCAGCACGACGACGTCGAAGCCGAAGAACTTCAGCTGGCGCGCCGCCGCCAGGCCGGATACGCCGGCGCCGACGACAATCACCTTCGGCTTCCTCTGGTAGGCTGCTGGCGCCGTCTGGTTCGCCGTCTTGACCTTGAAGCAACCGAAGTTGATGTAACCGTACCGCTCCAGGTAGGCGTGAACACGCCGAATCATCAGCTCCTCCTCTGAAGCGAAGGCAGTCATCGAGTGTGTTAGTAGTTCTCAAAGTACTTCACACAACTGTGCACTGACCATTGTACGGCGGCGGCAATGCGCCAACCACGTGGTCCACAGTCAGCTCTTCGTGGCAGCGAGAGAACCACATTTGAAGCTGAAGAGAGCAACGATTGGGTTCGCGTCCAGCACTCAAGGGGAAACCCAGTAAAACAGGCAGACCGTCTTGTTGCGAATGTAGAGGTAGAGCTTCCGAGTGGCGCCAGAGCCGAGATCGTGGAAGCAGGCTTCCTCCTTCGCCGTGAGACGGTCTGGCAGTAGACGACTGCGGAATGCGGCCATCGAAAGGGCTACAAAACAAATTACCTACTAAGTCAGAAGCAGCACATGCGAAGCAAAGCTAACAACGCAAGGCAACGCCAACAAAACGGGATTCTGTACTGCACGGCTACGGCTAAGGCTACGGCTACGGCTCTGTACTGCACGGCTCCGGCACTGCACGGCTCCTGCACTGCACGGCTACGTTCAGATGGCGCACAGAAGACGCGGGTGGCCGCGCCAATTCGAACTCCATCGGCGTCGTCAGGTAAATATCATCTTGACTTGACAGCAAAATTTCTTCGTTCTCTGTTGCAGAGTTCGCCAAAGCGAGCCTTGATCGTGTGATGCGGTGCGGGCTGTGGCGCCGGCACTGTTGAAGGAACGCGTAACATTCGAAAACCATTTCTTAGGTTTTCTACTCTTAGAATGGTGACTGCGATTACCCATGGGAACTTAGTGAGTCGCAGTTATTTGAGGTAGAGACGTAGAACTCTAGGTTTTTTGTGTAGTAGTATAGCCCCAAATTCCACTGCAGCTGATTCTCGCGTTGCCGCGATGAATAGCGCTGTGACAACGAGAGCTTGCGGGACCTAGATTTGGTCCAAGTGGGCTGAATCGGAGGCATTGAGGGTGAATTCCACTCCACCTCAGGGGCGTAGCCAGGATTGGCAAGTGGGAGGGGCAAAATTTGGGGGGGGGGCAAATTTTTTTGCCGTTTTGATGTCAAATACGCGCAAATTTAGCGCCGCAGGCAGAGATTCCGCTATTTTTGCCCTTGAAGGGTACACTTACACATATTTGCAGCGCCGCAAGCAAAATTTGTTGTTATATGCAGCGCCGAAGCAAAATGTTTTACTATTTAGAGCCCCGCAGGCAAAAATTGCAAATTTCCAAATCTAGGTCCCGCATCCAGGTCGTTGTCACAGCGCTATTCAGCGCGGCAACGCGAATCGGTGGCGTAGCCAGGGGGGAGCAATCGGGGCAAATGCCCCCCCCCCCCAGATGCCGGCTTTGCCCCCCCCCCCCCCCAGATGGCCAGCAAGAAAAAAAATTTCACCTGCGGCGCTGTAAATAGTAAAAATTTTCGCCTGCGGCGCTAAAAATAGTAAACATTTTCGCCTGCGGCGCTATAAATAGTACAATTTTCGCCTGCGGCACTATAAATAATGCACATTTTCGCCTGCTGCACCACATTTAGTAGAAGTTTTGCCTGCGGCGCTATAGATAATCAAAATTTTCTCCTGCGGCACTATAGATAATGAAGATTTTTGCCTGCGGCGCTGTAAAAGTGAATATTTTGCCTGCTTCGCTGCAAATAGCAAGATTTTACCTGCGCGCTCATTTTGCACCCGGTAGCGCTCAACGAACAGCTAAAAAATTTTGCCCTCCCCAAAATTTTTTTGCCCCTCCCACTTGTCAATCCTGGCTACGCCACTGACGCGAATATCAGCTGCAGTGGAATTTGGGGCACTACTAACCCACAAAACCTAGAGTTCTACGTCTCTACCTCAAATAACTGCGACTCACTAAGTTCCCATGGGTAATCGCAGTCACCATTCTAAGAGTAGAGAACCTAAGAAATGGTTTTCGAATGTTACGCGTTCCTTCAACAGTGCCGGCGCCACAGCCCGCACCGCATCACACGATCAAGGCTCCGCTTTGGCGAACTCTGCAGCAGAGAACGAAGAAATTTTGCTGTCAAGTCAAGATGATATTTACCTGACGACGCCGATGGAGTTCGAATTGGCGCGGCCACCCGCGTCTTCTGTGCGCCATCTGAACGTAGCCGTGCAGTGCAGGAGCCGTGCAGTGCCGGAGCCGTGCAGTACAGAGCCGTAGCCGTAGCCTTAGCCGTAGCCGTGCAGTACAGATTCCCAACAAAACAACCGATGTCGTCGTCGTCGGCGGAAAGCACTTCGATGTTGTCGGCGCTGGTCATCATGATGTGGGCCGTGGCGCGACGTTCTGCGGCCACCGCCGCCTCTGCCGAACTCGAGGTAGGCAGCTCCATTTCGTACAGACTGGCCGATTTACGGGACCTCAATTTTCGACGCGGTTTGCGTCAAATCGTGCTACAGTACCAAAACAGGGAAGATGCGATTTCTTCCTCTCAAGACCCACCATTTTCAAACGGGGGAGTTTGAACAGTGTGGGTCTTCCTACGACAAGAACGCGGTTCCTCAGTTTCCCCTCTATGTTACGGTACGGTTCTGGGTACTTTGATGTTCCGTTGAGTTGACTTTGTGTATTTGCGTCTGAAATTTTGTTACGAGAAGGTGAGAAATTCTTGCTAAGAAGGCTGAGAGCGTTCAAGCGACCATTACGTCTCCGATAGTTTGCCATGGCTGCTTTATATCGGCATCGTCAGCCGTTTTCGAGGTAAATGATAAAATAGCCGATGCTGAAATACGCAACCTGTCTCCATATGCCCAGTTAGACAGACATTGACTCGATAGGTGCTGTGCGGCTCTCGTTGCCAGCAGCAATCCTTTCGCGTCTCCTGCGTCTTCGTTCGTCCCACACCGTTCCATGATACACACCTCTGCAGTGACATGGCGATCAGCCAAAAGAAATATGGCTGTCAACTTCGTGCCACAGCAGGAAGCTTGGGTATAAGAACTCCCGGTGGTTGTTTCTGTTCTTACATTTGTTGCGTTCCATAGAGCCGCATCTTTTAGGTGGTGGAGCGCATGGGCAGATACCACAGAGTGCTCTCTCCGGTTAGTGGACAGTTGCGCGATCGTGTCCTCTGACTCGTCGTCCGACTTGTTTGGCCATGTTGAGGGCTTCAACTTCCTGATTCCCATCATCGACACCATCAAGTACGTGCAGAGTCTCAAGGAGATCGCCATCGAGGTACCTGAGCAGGCGGCCATCACCATGGACAACGTGGCACTCGAGATCGACGGCGTCCTCTACATTCGCTGCGAGGACCCTTACAAGGTGCAGACTACAGCATATCACACAGTGCACTGACGCGAATCCCCAATCAAGTTGCTGCTGACTTGTCGCTGCTAGGCCTCATACGGCGTGGAGAACCCGGAGTTCGCGATCACGATGCTGGCGCAGACGACGATGCGCTCCGAAGTGGGCAAGATCAGTCTGGACACGGTGTTTCGCGAGAGGGAGGCGCTGAATGAGTCGATTGTCCGTGAGTGCAAAGCAATGCTTCATGGCAGCAGAAGGTGTTAGCGTGATGGCTTCAGGTTCGATGCTTTAGGTGCACTGAACCACGCCGCTACCCCTTGGGGGATAGTCGTTCTGAGATACGAAATTCGTGAGTTCATTTGATCTGCCCTTCTTGCGGCGCAGGTATCAGCGAGTGCTGTTTAGGTGACATGAAGATGCCGCCCAAGATCCAGGAGGCAATGCAGATGCAGGTCGAGGCCGATAGGCGAAAGAGAGCCGCCATCCTCGAATCGGAAGGTACCACCTCTGCTCGCTTGCGATCACAACCCTCCGAGTTCGTATTCTCGGCCGACTGGGTTACTTAGGTATGCTGCCTTCTGCCGCGCTGATTGTACATCGAGGTTCTTCCTGTGCGCAGGTGTGCGCGAAGCGGATATCAATCGAGCGGAGGGTAAGAAGCGAGCGCAGATTCTCGCCTCGGAGGCCGTCAAGCAGGAGCAGATCAACAGAGCTCTGGGCGAGGCAGAGGCCATTGTGGCTAGGGCCAAGGCTCGCGCCGAGGGCATCACCAGGGTGGCCACCTCGCTTCAGGAACAGGTCGCTCGCTCTTCTCTCCTGTTATACACATCGTACATCTGGCGTAACTGGATTCAGTCGACATACATACACCTACTGTAACTGGATTCAGCGCACATACACTTTCCGCAACTGAACTCAGCGAACGAGTCTAGCCACTGCGCTAAAGTCTGTCCAGAAATAATGGAGACTGGAGGTTTTTCGGCCCGCTCCGTGACCATGTTCAAGACAGGTGGTCAAGTAGGGCATCATTCGATAGCGGCTGACGAGTGGGTGTGCGGAATAGGTATCGCACTGAAAACACGCAACACGCACAGAAACGGCGCTCCGCGTAAAAAAATCGACTTTTTCGTACGACCGCCGATCTGGTTCGCTCCAACTGCAAATTGTAGATGGACATGTCCTTAGTACGTGTGCAAAGTTTCACTTCTCTAGCGGTGCGCAGCAAAAAGTTGTAGCCATTCTCCCGAACCCTACTTTTTCAAATCCTTAAGAAATTTTGAAAAACGCCGCAAAAAATCTGCACAAATCTATAACTTTCCAACCGCTGAACCAAATTGGCTGAAATTTACAGGGGTACTTATAGACACTTGCCTCCTGCACCACAGCGGAAATCAGCCTCATTGCTCGAGCCGTGCACGAAAACGAAGCCTCCAAATGCAAAACCGCCAATTTGTGAGACTGGGTTGAGACTGGGGTATTTGTTTGGGGTGTGGAGCGAGACGCTGGGTGCGCTGTGTTGACTTGAGGGGTAAGTGTATGCATGCCAACTTTTGGTCAAGTGGCACTTCAAACTTGGGTAGCAGAGCCGATTGAGTATGCATGAGTCAACGCGGGTGAAAATCCAAATTTTCGCTGAAACTTCAAACAGCTGTAACTTTTTGTAGGTGCACACTGGGCCAGCTTTTCTTGCACCGATCGAAGCGCTATTTTGTACTCTACAATTCTTCTTATATAGTAGATATCCGTATTTCAATCAGTGTTGGACGTATTTATCACAGAAGTGAACTATATACAATTTCGTGGGCGATTTTGCCAGATTTGTATGTGTTTCTCAGCCCACACAGACGCTGTAGGTTGGTATGGCTAACAGGCGGAATGCCAGCCATGAGCCCTTCCAATTCAAGTGTAAATCAGCTGGCGGCAAGATTGCAAACAAAGGTGTGGTTCAAAATGAGTGTTCAACGTAACAACAGCTGGGGCAGATAGCCAAATGTGGCCAAGCTTGGCAATCAGTTCGACATTCATGTGCTGTTATCTTGTTTGCAATCTTGCCGGCGGCTGATTTACACTTGAATTGGAGGGGCTTATGGCTGGCATTCCGCCTGTTAGCCATACCAACCTACAGCGTCTGTGTGGGCTGAGAAACACATACAAATCTGGCAAAATCGCCCACGAAATTGTATATGGTTCACTTCTGTGATTAATACGTCCAACATGGATTGAAATACGGATATCTACCATATAAGAAGAATTGTAGAGTACAAAATAGCGCTTCGATCGGTGCAAGAAACGCTGGCCCAGTGTGCACCTACAAAAAGTTACAGCTGTTTGAAGTGTCAGCGAAAATTTGGATTTTCACCCGCGTTGACTCATGCATACTCAATCGGCTCTGCTACCCAAGTTTGAAGTGCCACTTGACCAAAAGTTGGCATGCATACACTTACCCCTCAAGTCAACACAGCGCACCCAGCGTCTCGCTCCACACCCCAAACAAATACCCCAGTCTCAACCCAGTCTCACAAACTGGCGGTTTTGCATTTCGAGGCTTCGTTTTCGTGCACGGCTCGAGCAATGAGGCTGATTTCCGCTGTGGTGCAGGAGGCAAGTGTCTATAAGTACCCCTGTAAATTTCAGCCAATTTGGTTCAGCGGTTGAAAAGTTACAGATTTGTGCAGATTTTTTGCGGCGTTTTTCAAAATTTCTTAAGGATTTGAAAAAGTAGGGTTCAGGAGAATGGCTACAACTTTTTGCTGCGCACCGCTAGAGAAGTGAAACTTTGCACACGTACTAAGGACATGTCCATCTACAATTTGCAGTTGGAGCGAACGAGATCGGCGGTCGTACGAAAAAGTCGATTTTTTTACGCGGAGCGCCGTTTCTGTGCGTGTTGCGTGTTTTCAGTGCGATACCTATTCCGCACACCCACTCGTCAGCCGCTATCGAATGATGCTCTACTTGACCACCTGTCTTGAACATGGTCACGGAGCGGGCCGAAAAACCTCCAGTCTCCATTATTTCTGGACAGACTTTAGTGTTCATAGACAACCATCTTAGCAATGCAATGCGTATGCGACGCAAGAGTCGATATACAAGGCCAGCAGGTGTTCAGGACGGTGGCAACGCAGCTCGACTCAACGTGGCAGAGCAGTACGTGCAGGCGTTCGGCAAGCTGGCCAAGGACACCAACACAGTCATACTGCCGGCCAATCCCGCCGACGCCTCTTCCCTCATAGCTCAGGTCATTACTGCACCACTAGTCAGTCGCAGACCAAGCAGTCTATCGGAATCATCATCCTTGCTTCACCCCACACTAGGCGCTGACGGTCTACCAGAAACTGTCTAGCGACGGCGGTCAACCACCTGTTCAACAGCCTACAGGTCCCACACAAGAAGCGCCTTCGGCGGACAAGAAGTGAAGATGATAGACCGATAAGTTGCCGAAGGCTTACTATCGGACTGTCCACTTTCTGTCTGCTCGGTTGCGTACAGAAGCCTTTGAGAATGGCTTTCTCAGCAGTAAATTTGTTTGCAAAAGGCCACCCTGGAATTCCAAATCGGTTTGAACAAAATTTGAACAGCAGTTCCAACAGCTGAGTTTGAGATTGATTATCTTGGAATTCAATATTTGAATTTGAAATCGGTTACTGTAAGTTTCAGCATTCGAATTTGAAATCGGTCACCTTCAAATTCTAGGAATCGCTTAGGCCAACTTCCACATTTTAATTTGAAACCATTTACAACAAACATCGACATTTGAATTTGAAATGGGTACGCCTAACTTAAACATATGAATTTGAAATTGGTTACTGTCAGATTTAGCATTTGAATTTGAACTTGGTACTCCAAATTTCACGTTCGAATTTGAAATCACACTGTAAATACCTTCAGCATTGAATTTTAAATCGGTTACTCCAACTTTTAACATTCGAATTTGACATCAGTTACAGCCAACTTCAACCTTTGGGCTAGGGCATACTGGAAATTTGAATTTGAAATCCCTTACTCCAAACTTCAACATTTGAATTTGAAATGGGTTACTGCCAACTTCAATTTGAAAATCGAAGTCGGTTGGCATTTGAAATCGGTTACCGTAAGCTTCAGCATTTGAATTTGAAATGGATCGCCTACTCAAAGTTTCAGCATTCGTGGGAATTTCAGCATTTGAATTTGGTTACTGTAAACTTCAAGATTTGAATTTTAAATGGGTTGTGGCAATGGGTTGAATTTGAAATCACTCGAGTTTGAAAACAGTAACTGTGAATTTCTTCATTGTAATCGGTTACTGCCAACTCCAAATTGAAATCGAAATGAGTTGGCATTTGAAATCGATTACCCTAAGCTTCAGCATTTGAATTTGAAATCATTACCTGCTCCAAGTTTCAACATTCGTCCGAATTTCAGCTTTTGAATTTGAAGTTGGTTACTGTAAACTTCAAGTTTTAGATTTGAACATTTGTTGTGGCGTACTCAACATTTGAATATGAAATCGGTCCCCCCCCCCCCCCCCCCAACTTCACTATTTGAATTTACAATGGGTTACTGCCAACTTGATAGGGAAATCTGTTAGCATTTGGTATCCGTTACTGTAAGCTGTACCAATTGAATTTGAAATGGATTAATGCCAACATTCGAATTTGATATGGGTTGCAATAAATTTCTTCAGCATTTGGATTTGAAATCGGTCACTCCAAATTTCAACGTTCGAATTTGTAATCGTTTGCTGTGAATTGGTTCAGCAGTTCAATTTGAAATCGTTTACTCCAAATTTCAACATTCGAATTTGAAAGCAGTTACCGCCAACTTCAACATTTGAATTTGAAATCGGTTACTGCCTTCAATATGTAATCGAAATCATTGGTGGGAAGTTGAAAGCCGTTGCTGTAGACTTCAGCATTGGGTTGCTCCAAACGTTTGAATTTGAAGTAGGTTACTTCGTAATTTAGCATTTGAATTTGAAATCCGTTATAACCCAACATTTGAATTTGTAGTCGGTAACAGAAAACTTCGCTAGGCCTGCGTTCCTAAGTCTTCACAGCAAAAGACATTCATTCCAACGTTTAGTCACTGTCATAGATCGGCCTGCCTTCGCATGATTGTTGATCTGAAGAGTTGAAAATGACGGCAACTTGGCTGATGTACTTTTGCAAGCCTGGGTGGAGCTAAACGTCGATTGTTGTACGAGCAGCCCAGTACGAATGAGGCGCGACTGACATTAGAAACCGCAAGAACTCGAGCGTTTGGATAGGTACATAACGCACGTGACAGGCGACTTGGGAGAACGCGATCCTAGGAGACATGCAGTGACGTATTTTACTTACCCTCCCACACAGTTGTCGCTACTGGCACGAAAACAAAGGTAGAATGATAACGAACAGCCGCCTGTCGAAAGTCAACATCCAAATCTCACGTGGCAGGGTACCCCGAGCAACTTCGCGCCGAAAGCTAGCGTTGCCCAATAAGGGAAAAAGAAACGAAAAATAAACAGCCAAAATCGAGAAAACCGCGCCGTTCTACTAATTGGAGACCACGGAGCATCGGCACATCGGACGCGTTGCCAACGACACGTAGGACTCCGAGTAGGATCAAATGCATCTTCGGAAGGCAAAACGCGCAAAGGGGGATCGTACAGTATGCCAGTATAACCGAGGAGAAGTGCCTTCTTCCATGCAAACTCTCACTCTAGCACTGGCTCTCCTGCTTGACTTCAATTTTCTCCACTTGCATGTCGGGATTCATGCGCGTCGCCTCCAGAATGGCCGCGTTCAACTCCTGCAAAAAGGGCGGCGCTTGGGAAATCGACGGCAACAAAGGCGCAATCAGTCTGTTCCGACTCACGGCGTCGTGGTCGATGTCGCCGCCCGAGTGGACGATGACGCGATGCTCGACGTGCGTCTCCACCGTCCCGTCCTCCTTCTCCGTCTTGTACTGCAAAGGGGGTGGCAGTGAACAACGGCAAGTCAACCCTCAGCACATACCGGCTAATACTATGTCGCCGCTCACCGTCACCGTTTCCACGGTGCGATTGGCCTGCGTCACGGTTCGTGAGCTGACGAACTCTCCGCCCACGAACTCGGCGCTGTCGTTCATCAGGGAGCCGTCGACGTCGGAGCCCGCCGTGGCGGCCATCAGCGGCTGCTGCTCCTCCGAAGAGAACTGCTGCTGCGGCAGCGCCTTCTGCTCGGCATAGACGACGCTGGCTGGCGGCGAGGCCGTCGTCTCCGATTGGAAGGACGCGTCCAGGTCGATTGGCTGGAATGAGAAACAGACCAACTCGAACGCTGACTCAGTCTCCTCTCTGAAACTTCCTTCTTCACTCCACCTGGTCATGTCCATCAAGTACCATGGGCGACTGCATGGTCTGGAAGGTCTGCTTCTCCACGTGGTGCGTCGTTGTGGTCACCTTCGTCGTTCGCCTGAGCCACACAGAATAACATGTAAATCCTTTGCACTGCAGTCATCGACACAACAACAACACAACACAACACCCTCGCCCCACCTGATAATATTGCCGAACTCGTCTGTTTCCGTTTCAATGGAGACGGGCCCTTCTTGCTGCTCGTCCCACTCCTTGACGAAGGTGGTCGCTTGAGAGGGCGTGGTCAGCTCGTCCTGTAATCGATGACTCGCTAGCTGGGACGACTGGCAACAGAGGCCAATATCAACGATATTGACGCTACCGGTTGTTGGACCACTCGGGTCACGATCGTCTCCGTCGTCGTGACGTTCTCCAGGGGCGAGGAAGCCAGCTGCGTCTCCTCCACAATGACGACGGGTTTCGCCTCGTCGACCTGCTCTTTCTTCGTCTTCTCGCCCTTGTCCTTCTTTGCCTTGGGTTTCTTGCGCTTCTCGTTCTTCGGCTTCTTCGCCTTGCCAGCAGCGGCGGCGCCCCCTTCCGCGTCGCTACTGGACGAAGACGATGAAGAGGACGAGCTACTGCTCGACTTTCGCTTCGGAGACTCCTCCTTGCCACCGACCACTGGAAGTAACGCCGCGTCCGATCCCGAGTCGTCTGAATGAAGATGAGCGGGACGGCATAGCTCAGTGACCAAAGCAAACGGCGAAGTGAAGAATAATAGGTGCACTACGAGTACGAAAGCACAACTATCGAAAAGAATCGTATACTACACAAAGAGCAGCAGACCCGGCTGATCAGCCAGTACGCACCTTTCTTCCCCTTCTTGGCCTTGAGCGTCTTCTGCCTCTTCTCTTCTTCCTTCTCTTTCTTCTTGCGCTGCTTCTCCTCCAGCTTTCGCTTCTTCTCCTCGTCCTTCTCTCGCTTCTTCCGCTCTTTCTCCTCCTCCTTCTTGCTCTTCGTCGGCGTCTCCTCCTGCTCCTTCACGTAGGCCACTCCCACCGTCTCCGTCAGGCGCGCGGGCGACGTCGACGCCAGCTTCTCCTCCTTGATGGCCGTCGTCGTTGTGGGCGAAGGCGCCACGGCCACTTTCAATGGGACGGACGTATGGTCGTCCATGTTGGTGGGCGTGTAGGGCAGCAAGTGGACCTCGTCTTCGGTCTGCTGCACCACGGGAGTGGCCAAGAGTGGGGTGGCGCCCGCGGAGCTGGCCAACAGGTACTGCTCCTCCGTCTGCTGGTCGCGCGCCGGCGAGCCCACTTGCTGGTCCGGCGACGACGGCGACGAGCTGTCCTTCAGCGCCTGCAGCGGAGAAGGAACGTTGACGAAATTAACACTGTAGTAGTGCAGCCTAATTCCACGCTTACGTCTCTGGAACTTGAGTCGGCGTAATGTAGGGGCGTCGCAGTCACGGGCTGCACGTGCGCCTTTTCGACTGCAAAGCAGGCATCTACGATTGGCGACGTCGCACATGTTTTGACCACTGTACCGCCCAATCCAATCCAACCCAGGTTGTCCTCCGATTTTGGCGCGATTCTGTCCGAAGCCGAGCGCTGAACCGTCGGAGGCGGCCTGTCGTACATTTGGGATGCCATGCGGCTCTGAAACTGCGTCCGACCGCTGTAGCGGAAACGCTGCGAGCCGAACCGAAACAAGCCCTTCTTCGGCTTCTCCTCAGGAACCATCAATCTGAAAGGAATGTATTCGTGGCTCGCATCTGTTCCTACCTGCACTATACCATGCTATGTAGTAGCAAGGCCTCACCGAAAGAACGTGTGGTGCTCCACGCAAGATCTGTACAGGCGCTTGGCGGCCCTATAGTTGGGCATCTTGTAGACGACGGTGGCTTCCGACGGTTCGATCTGAATGAACTCGAAGTCGATTCAACGTTTCTTCCGCTCTCAAACCGCCGCGACAGATCAGAAGCAAGTACGAACCTCGCCCGCGCGCAGCTTGACGCTGAAGGCGTGTCGCCGAAAGGCGATCTTGATGATCTTTGGCCAGGCGAAGCGGTGCGTCCGGATCTGGTCCTGGTAGAGCAGGATGCCGTGGGCGCACACTCCGATGTAGATGTTGGAGGACGAGCCGTCCTGAACGCACGACAACAACGCTGCAACTCCTGGTGACAAGGCGAACACTGCAGGCGACCTTTCGGGCCGTCGACCTTTCGAATTACTCAGCGAGCAGAGGTGGGCATTTCTACGCGTTGCGTCCCTGCGTCGCGAGCGCCCACCTTGGCGTCATGTATGTCGACGCCGTAGAGGTTGAGCTTCTTGGCCGTCTCGAGGTAGTGGAGCTCGGCCTCGGCCGGCGTCTGGCCCTTGTGCTGTCGGTGGAGCTGGCCGATCTTCTCCATCATTTTCTCGTCGCGCAGCTTCTCCGGCACAACGTTGGGCAACGCCGACAGGTAGTCCACGGCGACGGTACCTTCCGCCTGATCCAACAACGACGCCTGCGCCACGTAGCTGCCCAGAAGTGCCGCCGTCGTGAACGACACCGGCAGCCTGACACACGGAAAGAATCATGCGTCTTGATCGGTTCGCTCATCTTAGCAGCGAATCAGACAGTGCCCGAGCCCACTTTCCACTGTAGATATCTTGCTGCACTTGAAGGTAGAGGAAGTAGCGGGTGAGGTCCTCGCTAAGGGTTGATGGCTCGGGAGGGTAAAACTTGACTCCGAAGAACAACTTCTGAGGCTCTGAACATGAGAAGCAACTGTGGGCGACAGTTGTGGTGTTTATACCGCGCGTCCGCGTCATGCGGGTCGTTACTGTTGCAAGTTGTTCGTCCATTTGCAGCCCCATACGCATACCACTGCCTGCCTGTTCTCCAATCGAGTACCAGTTCGCAGGAACAGAGCAAACAGAGGCTTTTGAATAGCGCCGCTCGAGGGCGGACAATGCTCGGCACTATTCAAAGCGAAACATCGGGACCGTAGCTAAATCGACCAGACAAGCGAAGCGAGGAGGAGAGGGGACGAAGCAACGGCACAGCCGATGGCGCCATTATCGTCGCTCCCTCCTTCCGCTCCGTTTCCACGCCCGATGGCAGACGACTTGTCCAACGTCGGTCCCAGAGCGGCTGGGAATCGCTCATCTCGTCGCGAGAGCAGGCGCGCGTTCCCACGCGACGCGTCGCTCGACTCGCTCCCCTGTCTCAATCATCGTCAGTCAAGAATCGCGCCTGCCTACCGGACGGCCGAAACGCCTCTTTGCAGACGTGCATGCAAAGTCCGTTGCAGAAACAAACCGTCCCCCTCCTCTCCAATGATTCGCCGAAGCGATTGCCGCCGCCAGACAAAAACAACTCGTATACTGGCAATGGCATAGCCTTGCTTCACTCCCACGACGAGCTAATTTTGTTCGTGACACTGCTCTGCTCCTGTGTACTTCCCAGATCATTCAGTGCTGTGTTGGTTTGTTGAGCACAAAAGACATACCGCCCAGCGAACGATGTGAACGAATGATGCGAGCGAAGACCGGATAATCTCCCTTCCGTCCGACAACAAGAACCTGGAAGGTCCCAAAAACGCCGTGTGTACATCTCACGGGCCGAATGACTAGCAAATGAGCTCTCTCGGTCGGAGACGGCGCACACGCCCCCACAGCACGTCTTTCTCGCCCTCGCGCCGACTCCGACTTTCATTACCA
The DNA here is from genome assembly GCA_030248115.1 of Linhomoeus sp. GSCO2_2. NCBI lineage: Eukaryota > Metazoa > Nematoda > Chromadorea > Monhysterida > Linhomoeidae > Linhomoeus > Linhomoeus sp. GSCO2_2. The sequence goes on along the minus strand of JASAMZ010004643.1, from coordinate 19,782 downwards.
ACGGTCGGAGCGCCCAAAGCTGTCCTGTCGCCCGCTCAACGCTCTCCAACGAATTCCTAAGGGGCGCCAAGACTAAGGAAAGGGGGGGGGGGGCCACCGCCAGAGCAATCCGGCGGCTTGAAAACAACGGCGAACGGCGTCCAAAAAACTATCCTGCCTGGTGCGGCCCTATACTGGCACTAAAATAAGCACGGCAGCCTAGCGTTGGCGGAGAGAAAGAAGGCCATGACTGCTTCGACTCAAACGCAGAGCTAGCAAAAAGTCGAGCGGGCCAGCAGCGCTTGACAGAGACCAGAGCGCGTCGTGTAGCCCGCTTGAAAATGCTGGGTTTCAAGCAGGCACACACTATATCAATTCTAAAGCACGGCTCTCCCGACTAAAACAATAACGAACAAAACAGAGATATTCGACCTACCTTTGTTCAGCTGCTTGACGACTTTCTTCTCTCCATGGAGCCAGTTCTACAACCACTTAGACACTAAGCGTTTAGGCGCAAACGTCACCATCGCATAAAGGAACATGCACTGCGCAATATACCCTTTTGTTGTCTTTGGCATCCTGGTACCACAGATGGAAGTAGTCTTTCTCGCGCAGGTTCAGGTGCTGCGCCACGCTGTTGTAAAGCTGCGTGCCAGTGGCCGACTTCTGAACGGCGACAGGTCCAAAGGGTCAGTCAAGAGACGGTAGACACTAGACAGTTGCAAGCAACGAAGCACTTCAACGTTAAAAGTTGTTCTACACAATTCATTTGTTCTACAAGTCAAGCGCGTTTGAGCTTGTTCGCCCATCCATCAAATGCAATCACAGACTTTTTGGTGCAGCAGAGACCTTGGAGAATCTTACAAAGGGATAGTGAGTGGTGAGACCAACCTCTCTCCATCCCCCGACTTTCGCAAATAAAAAACAGATGAAAATCTACGTTTTGAAGACTGTTTGGTCATTCTAGAAGCCCCACTCCAGCAGTCTTCTTTGAAACAAGACCCCCCCCCCATCCCAACTCCCAAGCCTCTGCGTAGCCCGGCACCTCTGCTCGCACAGCTGGCCTTAGAGAATAGAGACCGCCAAAGGCAAGCAAGAATAGGTCACGTCTCGCCTCAACGACGAAGTCGTGTTCGTTTCCATCCACGAAGACGACTCGAAAAGTGACCGGGTGCTTTGGCGGCGCCGTCTGACCGGCTTTCGACGCGTCTCCATTCGTGGCTCCAGACGATTCCTTCCCCATCTGGTCGCGAGTGGCTTAGCGACGCCGAAACTCAGCTACCCAAGCGGATGACTAAAAATTTCAGGATTCGATCAGCGCTCGAATCTACTAACTGGCCAAATCCAAGGAGAGAGAATACCGCTATCGCATTTAATTTGCCGCCAAATCGGAAATTACGAGCAGCCGCTTTGAAAAATCAGTTACCGTAATCTCTTTCCGCAATTCTGTCTGACGACAACGAATCCGTTTGGCTGGAAGGGGGATCGCGTTGCTACAAACCAGCAAAATTTGAATTCAAAACTGGAGTTGCATGACGAAGCGTCACCAGCTATGGTTATGGGTAGAGTTCAAACGCTTGTTAGTGTTACAAAGCAGCGAAATTTGAATTCAAAACTGAGTTCCATGATGAAGCGCCACCAGCTATTGTTTTCGGCAGAGTTCAAACTCCCATGTCACAAACCAACCAAAATTTGAATTCAAAACTGGCGTTGCATGATGAAGCGCCACCAGTTGTTGTTATTGGCTGTTCAAATTGCGCGATTACCACACAACACAGCAAAATTTGAATTCAAAACTGGAGTTGCGTGATGAAGCGCCACCAGCTATTGTTTTCGGCAGAGTTCAAACTCCCATGTCACAAACCAACCAAAATCGGGTTGAGCGCGTCAGCGCTCAACCCAATTTGTTCGGCCGGAGGCCATTTGAATTCAAAACTGGCGTTGCATGATGAAGCGCCACCAGTTGTTGTTATTGGCTGTTCAAATTGCGGGATTACCACACAACACAGCAAAATTTGAATTCAAAACTGGAGTTGCGTGATGAAGCGCCACCAGCTACTATTGTTATTATTTGCAGAGTTCAAACTGCACTGTAACAAACCAGCAAAATTTGAATTCAAAAGTGGAGTTGCGTGATCAAGCGCCACCAGCGATTGTTATTGGCAATGTGGTAGAACACAGGCATTGAAAAATTGGACTTTCATTCCAGTGTCTGCTGCCTTACGTACCTTTACAGCAGTACAAAATGTCTTACCTCCACTGTCTGCATAAACAATACTCTCTGTATACCAGATTAATTTCACTTTTCCCTTTCGAAGAAGGAAAGAAGAAAGAAGAGGTAAAGGAAGCCAGCAAGATGTCGAACCTCGTCTCGATGTACATGCCGTTGCCGGGCCAGCAGAAGGGCAGCGCGCCGCCGCAGAGCGTCTACCTGCCGTTTCCGGGCCAGGGTGGTGGTGGCGGTGCCTCGCCGGCGGCGGCGCCCAGCAGTCCCACAGCTCCCATGTCGGGCGGCGGTGGCGGTTCCAACATGGCCTCCAGCTACCTGCCCATCGGCCCCGGCGGCAAGGCGACTGGCTCGAACATGGTCTCCAGCTACCTTCCCCTCTCCGGTGGCGCTCCTCCGCCCTCCGCGCCGGCTTCTCCTGCGGTGTCGACCTATACGGCTCTGCCCGGCAGCGTGGCCGCCGCTCCCTCGACCATGACCGCCGTCCCTGGGGCCGCCCTCGCTTCCACCATGACCGCGGTGCCCGGTGGACCCGCCAAGGCCTCGACCATGACCGCCGTCGAGAAGACGCAGTACGGTGCCCCATCGACCATGACCGCCGTGGAGAAGACCCAGTACGCTGCCGCGCCCTCGACCATGACCGCGGTGCCCGGTGGACCTGCCATGGCCTCGACAATGACCGCTGTGCCGGGTGGACCCCCCATGGCCTCTACCATGACCGCTGTCGAGAAGACGCAGTATGGCGCCCCGTCGACCATGACCGCCGTGCCTGGAGCAGCCCTCGCTTCCACCATGACAGCCGTGCCCGGAGGACCCGCTGCCCCCTCGACGATGACCGCCGTGGAGAAGACTCAGTACGGCGCCCCCTCGACCATGACCGCTGTTCCCGGAGGAGCTCCAGCCGCACCATCGACCTACACGGCTCTGCCCGGCGGCGCGCCCTCGGCCCCCATCAGCAGCGGCGGCGGCGGTGGTGGTGGCGGCGGAAGCAACCTGGTCAGCTGCTACATGCCCCTGACGCCTTCGTCCGGCGGTGGCGGCGGTGCCCCGCAGAGCGTCTACCTGCCCATGCCCGGCCAAGGTGGAGGAGGCGGAGGAAGCAGCGCGGCCCCTTCCCCGGCTCCGGCGGCGAGCAGCAGCGGTGGCGGCGGATCTAACTTCACCTCGTCCTACCTGCCCGTCGGCGCTGGAGGCAAGGGCGCGGGCGGCAACTTCGTCAGCAGCTACGTGCCGCTCAAGTGAAGACCAAGAACGCCTAAGTGATCCGCCTAGTGATCTGAAGTGATCAACGATCCTGCTCGTCACTACTAACGTGCTGCTGTGCTCGTCTCTTGCCATTCGCCGCTTTCCGTCACAACGAAGGTGCTGGGTCAGGAAGGAGCAACCATGAGCGCGGAGCAACGACGGTGTTAGGATGTCTTGAAACCTAAAGACCGCATACTTCGATTACCGTCTCTGAAACAAGAACATGCTGAACGAGAGAAACTTTCACTAATCAAATTACTACCCATGAAAAGACGCGAACTTCCCTTCATTTCGCTACAGCGTTTGAATCAGCAAATCGGTAAATCAGCTGCGCCACCGCCAGTGAGTGGACGGCTTCAGCCACTGTTGAAAACGGCCTTTTCCCATGTGACAGTGACACGTTACAGACGACGACGCTAGACTTAACCAAAGCCTTTGTGACCTTATATGTAGCTATATCTATGTCCTCTGTTTGAATGTTTGAACAATGTCGCAACCGTATTTGATGATGCGCCCGTTTGAACGTTTGCATTACTGGATACTGTGTACCAGGCAAATTATGAGCTACAGTTATTGTGCTATCGTTGCTACTATGGTATCTCGCTAGGTGGCCGGGCCGGTTGTGCAATTGCCGGCCGCTAGTCAGCCAGTATTGTGGGTAGCCAGTGAGTGCACTTCTGCCCTTCTCTGTAATCGCCCTGTGTAGTTGCATATTCGCCTGTATTGCGTTGTAAACCAAAGTAGTAGCCTGTCGATTGGCTGGAAGACTGTTCTACGACAATCCATGGCGAGTAACGCCTCGGAACCACAGCGTGGAGGCAAGAGACGCTTTCGTGTCCGTTTTGCATCGCTCCTTACCCTCGCCATAGCCATAAGCAGTGCCATGAACCTACTGGGCCAGACCCGACTCCACAACTTCAATATCGACGTTCTCTCTCTAGTTCAAAAGCTCACTAACCGTCAACGGGTCCAATCAGTTCCCACGTCACAGCAAAGGCGTGGCAAAACTACAAAGGAAACGAGCATAAAGTAGAATCGGCCAAGTCAGGTGGCCTTCCCTTGAGCAGCTTTCTTCGCCTTGACCAGCTCTGCTAGCTCCTGCAAAGGGCAGATATGCTGCCACTTGGGCGCACAGCGTAGGCTGTTGTTACTGGACCAGAGAAACCACATAATCAACCTGTTGTCCATTGAAATTTTTCCAGACACAAACAGCCCCACCTTGTATCTTTTGATGCAATCTTTCTTGCTTCTTCCCGGGATGCAGGCGGCCACCTTGTCCCAGCGATCCTTCTCGGGCGCCGAGTAAGTGCGCAGCGCCTGCTCCAGCAGCTTCTGCTCGTCCGTGGTCCAGGCCCGATTGGAAGCGCCGCCTGAATGGCTACTTGACATTAGTACTAGTACAACAAGCGCAGCGCCAGTCAGCTTCCATTGGAACACTCGCCTCTCTCCGAAACCGATCTAGGTACAGGACCTAACCAGCTGATGAATTGCAGCGACTGAAATGAACAGCGGAGTTCAGCACCTTCTTCAACGGTGGAAGCGCCAGCGTCGCCTTCTATTCGTTCGGTGGGGGCGGACTCTTCGGCGGCGGACAGCGTCTTCTTGCTCGAGTGGAGAAATTGGGCGAAGGCTCCCTCCTTGGAGGTCGAATCTTTGGTCGATGTCTCTGTAACACGTGTACAACGCATACTGTAAGTATACAGGCACTGCGCCAAATCGGCGCACTCGAGACGAGAGGAGCAAGACAGATGGCGAACCAAGAAGACGAGAACGGACCCATTCGCTGAAAGTCCTTGACCCTGTTGATCACGTCGCGCGCCCGCTTCGCCTTTCCCGCTGCCGACGCCTTCGTGTGGTGGTTGATGAAGTTGGCGATCACTTCCCACCTGAAGGCCGCCAGTGCCTAGCCTACTGCATGACGTAGGTACGCACGGCATCCTACATTGTGCAGGCGGAGTCTCCTCTACCTGTTCTTGGTGCCGGCTGGGAAGAGAGTGACAGCCTTGACAAGCAGCTGGCTCTCCTCCTCCGTCCAGTTGGCGCTGGCGCCGCCCGCCTGCTCCTCCTTTGCCGACTTCGAGCCCGCCAGCGTCTCGGCCAACTTCGCCGCCTTCTCCTCGATTCGCCTTCTTGCCTCCGTCGCCTGCGAAGAGAACGGCCTGTGGAAGGGAGTGACAAGCATTGGTGGAGGGCGGCGGCCGCCCTCACGTGCTTCTCGAAGACGTCCTCGGCGTTCTCGCCGTTGGGGGAGCGCAGCTTCTCATTGAGAAGCGCCAGCTCCTCCACGGTCAGCACCTCGGCCAACGTGCCCACCGCCTCCATCCTACGCAGCCTCACCTCCTCCGAGGCGGTGAAGTAGTCCTCCGCCTAATAAGAACAGCCTACTGATACTGGACGATCGCCAACCATGAAGTGTTGACGGATCCGAGAGGGCACCTTGCAGACATCACGCAGCGCCTTTCGTTTCGCCTGGAGCCGTTTTCGCTCCGCCTCCTTCTGCTGCTTGGCCTGCAGCAGCTTCTCCTTCTCAGCCCTTTCAGCGGCTTCCTGCTCGGTCCTGCGCCGCTCCTCTTCTCTCATCCTCTCCTGAAGAAAGCGCCTGCATGCAATGGAAGTGCGATTCGCTAGGGTAAGATTAGACCACTGGAATACAGAGCAAACTCACAGCGAACTAGCGGTTGTTACCTGCTCTTCTTGTTGCCGCAGGCGTTGTTTCTCCGCCTTCTTGGCAGCCTTAGCAGCCTGCTTCTTCTGCTTGTCTTCTTCCCTGAACTTCTGAACTCTGGGGTCGTTATCAAAGGCCAAATCGACCAGGTTTCGCAGGCGTCTCAGCTCGTCCTTCCGCCGACCTTCCCTCTCGGCCTGAAACGGTAGCTAATTAAAGTGAGGGTCCACCGACCTTCTACAGTGTACTTGTGAGTGATGTGTCGGATTAGTTAGGCATAAAACCAATTGTTCACTGCGAGGTGCCCGGCTCACTCACTTTGTTCTCAAGGTCAATGCAGCGTCTTTCCCAGCGGTTCTCTCCCTTCTCCTTGTCTTCCTGAAGAAACAGCTACTGCTGATTCGTCTAACGAGACATATTTTATAAGAGCAGCTACAGTATCTACATACTTTGTCCAAGTATGAGAACTCCCTCCACGACTGGAAGTCGAACCAAAACGAGTAGAAACTGTCGACATTCTCGCGCGAAGAGCCTTCGTCGCCCAGCCGAGGAACCGGCTGATTCGTTGACCACCTGGAGAGAGAAGTGATAGTGAAACGTGGAATTGTGAATCCGTTCTTGTGCACAAACCTGAAGCGTCTCAGGTTTGTCTGAAGTCCATCTCACCTGGCGTTTCTCTCAAAAACGGGTGCCAAGGAGACGAAGAAGCCCTTCAAGTTGGCCTCCTTCAGAGTGGGCACGTCGTCGTCGAACTCGGGGTCGACAGAATCGTAGGCGCGTCGCTTGACGGGACTGGAGAGCTGCTCGTAAGCGCGCGTGATGCAGACGAAGTAGTCTTCCTCGTCGCTCTTGACTAGAATGCCCCGGTGCCTCCTCTTGTCCGGGTGATGCTTCAGCACCTTGCGCCTGTCTGAACGCACAAACCGACCCCCCGCGTTGCTACGTACGAAGTATTCTGAGCGCGTTCCAGATGATTTCCCTCACAGGAAGTTCGAATCTGCTCGTCCGTCGCCCTGTACCTCAGCCGCGACAGGCCCAACACTCTGTAGTGGTCCTGCTCTCGCCACTCCTGAGGATCCAGTTCCCTGAGGTACTTCTCGTAGACTTCGTCGTCGGCGTCCAACTTCCCATTTGCTTCCTCGGTGGCTCCAAACGTGGGCGCGGCGCCCTCCTCCTCCTCACTGTCGGCTTCGTCCAAGTCGCATCCCAAGAAGTAGGAGGCGACAAAACTCGACGAGACAATGGGCGTGGGATCGTCGCGCAATGCCAACTTGTCCAGCACGACGCACGCCTCGTAGGCCAGGCCGGCGCGCTCCACATCGCGCTCGGAGGGAGCTGAAATGCGCACGTAAGTGCTACGTCACTGGCCCCAGTCGAACAGCGATAGTAGCTGTCAAACTAACGAAGAAAATTCCAGCAGGCCAAAGCCATCTTTCACTCGTAGGCCAGCCGTCTAGCAGACCAGACAGTACAGGTATACTGATACACTATATAGAGCTGTTCCAGAACTTTTTCCCAGTCCAACGAATGAATACGTTGATCGTCCTCCTCCTCTCTTGGGTTTGTTTTATCGAGACGATTCCGTCGCCACTATTTTATTCGACTCGACATTCGTTCGACAATGGAACCAAAGTCAGCTGCTCAGCTCAGCTCTCGTTCACCAATCATTTCATCCGAAGAAGCTGCGCGAATGGCGAAACACTATAGAACTGAAACGCGGCCACGCGACAAAACTTGTCGTTGACTTTGTGTGCATCAATTCAATCGATCACGTGTGCCAATGATCATCATCAAAATTCTTCCTCCACTGGCGGCCGAAACGCTCTTCTGCCAAGGATCGGCGATCTCGTCTGTGCCAGCGGGAACGAGTGCTGGTGCTCACTGAATGTTACTTCCGCACCTATATGAACAATGGAAAATACGCAATACGCAACGCACCGGTGGTATAAGTCCCTCTGGCTGTCGTCTTCGATACCCAACGACTGGCAGATGCGGCACTTATCGATAGTGCGGAACGACTGAAAGGTGTCAAAGCGCCGATGATTCTTTAGGTGATACTTTAGAGCTGGATTGCCACGCGCCCCTGTAAAGCAGTCGTCGTCGTCGTCGTGCCGATTTAGCGCAAGGGATGCTGCTGCTGGACTTACTGTCTTCCAGCTCTTGCTTTATTTCTTGGCTGTCATCGTCTTTGAAGCCTTCGAGTGGTACAGGGCGTTGAATAGACGCTTCGTCGTATCGTCGTGTCGGCTCTGGTGTCTGTAGAGGCGATGACGACAGAGGTACAGCCACTTCCCCTGCTCCCGCGGTGATAATCGCCGTTGGGACGAAGTGTGGAAGGTCATCGTAACTGGCTGTCGTCTCCGCATCGTCGGCGTAGTCAACCGGAGGGTCTGGCGGCCCTCCGATGTCGAATCGCACCAGCTGGTGGTCAACCTGCGAGTGGTGAAACATTGTTGGCGTCTATTTCTGCGCACATTGTTCAGAAGCACAAATACATTTCCGTAGCTGCTGAACGGATAGCGATCCTCCTCTCGGCGTCTTCGTCGTGCTTGCGGACTCCTACTTTTCGCTGGATCGCCCAATATCTCTTGTTCACCCAAGTAATCCGCTGGCGGAACATATGTAGATCCGCTTGATCGGATTGGGTAGTTCTGCGCGGTAAACCTCGAGACAGGCCCGGATGAATAGTTTCTACAGGTAGTAATACCTTTGACTAGTCAGTACTCAATTGACGAGACATTGGGAATAGCTTGTTGATACCTTACCCCCGGCTGGCCATACTTCCTGCTGTCTTTCACTTGTGAACGCGGCGTTTGATGCTTGTTGCAGCTGTGATTCTCATAGCGGAGCGACACTGCAAGCCCTTCCACCTCACGGCGTGGAAAGCAAACAACAAGCCGCGTTCTTGTGTAGAGAAGGAGCGCCAGAATGTCACCTGCTCGACTCGTTTAACCGCGACACGAATGAAAGTGATAAGGCTAGGGGTGGGGGATGGGGTTTCAAGGTTGGATTATTAAAACAACTTGACAAGTGATTTGATATAGCGCGATATATTACGCGAAAAGGGAAAGAGAACACAAACGCACGATAAAAGCGCAGGCATTTCTCAGGCTTTGACGTCAATCGCAACGTCAAATACAAGCCGCGTTTCAACAAAAACAATTACTAGAACTAAAGCCAAACTTTTGGTGTCGTGTTTCGGCGTGTATTCTCAAGACACGATCACCATTACCTAGCTCTGGGCCACGCCTCCTCAGTTGGGAACCCAGAGCGGCGCGAATCTACGGGGACGCGAGCAACCAAAGAGGGTTTGGGGTATCAGAGCAGCAACTGCGATGCACAATGAACACGACACACTCAGGCAAGCAGCCGTTCAGTAAAAGACGCTGGAGTAAATGAATAGTCTAGGTTGGAGAGACTCATACGCAGACACAATCTAGATAAGCGGCAGCGGTAGGGGGTAGCGTGGGTAGACTATTGAATGTGTATTGCGTAAAATAACTGGTGAAGGAGAAACAGAGAGAATCGAGATAACAATCTAAATCTAAATTTATTTTGTTTATGTGAAGATCATTTTAGAATTTGATTTATAATTTGGTTTATTTGATGAATGTTGCAGATGTTGTATTTAGCTAAAATTATCATGTTCGATCTACTGAATGAAAGAAAAGTTCTAACCAAAATAGTTTTCTGAAAGCCATGGTTTAGAAACGTTTTTGTCAGATTGGAACATCTATTCAAGAAATCAGCTGATTTATCACATATTCGAGCTATTCTAATCAACTGTGCAGAATATACACGAGTTCCTAAACTGCTATGAACATTTGAGTCAGAATGTAGAAATTTTGCTTGTGTTGTCATGGCTGCCAGCACTGTTCATTAACATAGTTACTTGGCGACGTTTCGCCAGCCCTTCCGGCTGGCTTCCTCAGGCCAGGCTACCACCCTGAACAACAAGCGAGTCACGTAACAATTGGGAAATCATCGGTTTTGTCATACAGACTAATGAGTAGTGGGGAGAGAGTGATGTTTAAATCTAGGTATGGGCAATAGTTGTCATTTTTATTGGTTCTTTTGAAAGTTAAACAAGCTGGGTACATGTCAGTGAATAACGCAGTAAAGTCATAAGGTTCTTTTCCAAAGACTACCAGGTCGTCGATGTACCGTGCAGCAAGTATGATGTGTTTTAGTTTGTGGCTATTTACACTGCATGTGAAATATCTATATTCAATAGCTGATAATGTCAGGTCTGCTAACATTGGAGAACAGCTTGAACCCATTGGAATTCCCTTTGTCTGTTTAAAGATGTAGTTGCTATATGTTGCATATGATTCTTTGAGAACCAGGTCAACCAGTTCTTTGATATCAGTTTTAGTAAAAGAAAGACAATTTTCTTTCTTTTCCTTGGTATAAAATGCCTTTTTGTATCCAATAGTGACATACTCATGGTTACCATTTTTAAACAGAAAATCAGTAAGGCAGTATAACTCCTTCTTGACAGTGTCATGGTCAAAGGTTGTAAACAGACTGGTAAAATCAAAGGAGGCAACATATTTAGCTGACACACATTTCGTTTTATTTTTGACTGAATTCAAGAATTCTAGGCTACTGTTTGTTGACCAAAACAATGTCTTGCCAGTTCTGTTTTCGATTACATTACAATAATTCTTCAGGTGTGTTCTAAAGAGACTTAGTATTTTGTGTAGGGTAGCTGTAACTTCTTGTAAGCTGGTTTGCTTTGCTGATGCTATGAATCTGTAACCATATGGTGTTTTGTGCATTTTTGGTATCATATGAATTTTTGGCAAATATTCATTATCACTTTTCAGTTTTGTACAATAATACTTCACAATCTGCTTGTGTCTATTTATTATGTCTTGTTGTGTTTCGTTTGCTACTTTGTAGGTTTGGTTACCCTCAACTTTCAGAGAATTCGTGACATTGTCATAGCTTATACCAAGTTCATTGCTTAGTACATTGATGTAGTGTTTTTTGCATGTAAAAACATAATTGTTCGCTGCTTTATCTGCAGGTGTAATAACATATTTTCTATGAAGCTTGGTAAGTTCTTGTTTCATCTGTTTGTCAAAGTGATTGTCTGTTTGTTGTTGACTAAACCTTGACAAAAATATTATCCGGTTATTGACAATAGATGTAAACCTTGTCTTAAATCTGTCTAGGTGAGTATTGTTGAGTTTAAATTTCTTTTTTAGCCAATTTAAATATGCATCCAATGTTGCTATAGCACTTTGTTTAACTGAAGAGTAATCAACTGGTTTTGGCATGCGGTATTTTGTTCCTTTGCTGAACAGTTTTCTGAGCTTGGTATTCTCAATTATTGATAGATCCCCTGTAATGACATGATTTTCAGGTATATAGAGGAATTTGGAAGAAGAACTGCATGTGCAAGAGCATGCCATAATGTCTGTTATATTGGCCGTTTTCAAGAAGTTTGTGTAATTGCAAAGTTTTAATGACATAGGTGGGTCATATTTGTAAGAGATAACTACTTGAGGTAGATCTGTTCTGTTAATGGGAATGAGTCGTTGCAATGACCTGTCTTTAAAAATAGTGTGTAGTTTCAATTTTTCCATGCCACCATTTGGGAAATATGTAGTGAGGAACAGGTCTGGTTTACTGTTTGGAGTGGAATTACTGTTCATTCTACTACAGCAATATGACAAGAATTTTCCTACTATGTCTCTGTTTGTGTTGTCAGGTGTGCCACTGTTGCTAAACCTCATGAAAAGCAATTGTCTGTTTTTGTTGGACAGTGAGTAGAAATAGTCGAGCAATATTTTGTTGGTGCATGTCTGTGAAATTAGATTGCCAAATTCAACAACAGTATTGTTGTTTAATTTCTTGTTGGTTCGTCTTTTTCTGCCATGACCTCGTGGAACTCTAGGCACTTTGATAACAAAGTAAGGATGGTTCTTCATATTCGCAGAGGCAATATTGTCACTGAGGTTGGTACATCCACTGAGCCTTGTGTTTAAACCCCATGGTCTACCAGTGTTCAACAGTCGTATGAAATAATCCTCTATAGCTAATCTGATTTTTCTAGAATTTTCCTCATTTGTATTCATGATGGTTTCAATGATTTGAATTCTCATATCGTCAGCACTATGACCATTTTGTGAGAAATGTTCATAGAGAAAGCTTTTTTCTTTTCTTTTAACAGAATTGTAGTGTTGTAGAAATCGTACCTTCAGAGCTTGCTTAGTTTCACCAACATACTGCAATTTGCATTTGTCACAGGTGATAAGATATACAACATTTTTGGTATTGCAGTTGATAGTAACTCCATTGCTATTAGCAATGAAACTCTTATTTGTTGTTGTGCTTTTGATAGTGTCCATAGTTTCAATGTAATTGCAAGTTTTACATCGCTGTGAGTTGCACTTTGCAGTTGAAGATGGACTGATCACTTCGGTTTTGTTCAAACAAGTGATTGTTCTGTTCTTCACGTCTTCCTCATTTGACACACTATAGACAGCGCCTGAACGGTACAACTTTCTACTGTAAGGTTGTTGGGACTGCAGAGGGCCCGTCCGAGCAAGGAAACCGGTTGGAGTAGAAGATCTATCCATAAACTAGCGAGCAGCGGCGGCATACGGAACCTATGAGTACCGGGCAGAGCGCCTTCCCTACGTCTAGCATAGCGCCAGCGCAAAGCACGTACTGTACATAGTCTACCTGACCTGCCGAAGGGTATGCGAAAGCGAGGAAGTCCTAAGCGCAAGGGGAGTAATGTAGCGTCCGATGTACTAATAGTGCCTAATGCGCGCCCCGACGCAATCCCGCAACACCGAGTTACAGTGTACAGCGACACCACTCGCCGGCGCGACTTCGTCGACTAATCTACCTAGATACATCCAATATGTACTTTCACTTAGTTGTTCTTGACCTTGGGCAATTGTTTAACTTCTTGTATGTCATATAGCTAGGCTGACGAAACCTTCACTCACACTTGATGTTATAATAAATAATGAAAGAATACTGTTATTGACGAGCCAAATAGAAAGTATAGCCTGCCAGATGTCGATGTGTGAAGTCTGCTTCCTGAATAAGCGAACCGGGCGAATGGAGCAGCTGGAGCCGTGCGGCCACGTCTTCTGCAGGGCCTGCCTGCGGAGGATTCGCTCCCTGCCGAGACGACGCCAGCGCTGCCCGTCGCCATTGTGCCCCACGGTTCTGGAAAGCCGGCAGCGAATCCCGAGCAGACGAGCGACAGCGACGCCGAAAGCAGAGCACTCGCCGCCGAAGACGACGACGACGATGGCGCAGAGACGAATCTGGTGCAGCCAGTGCGCAATGCCGGTGGAAAGGGACGCCGCGACGACGATCGCCTGCTGCAGAACCAGAATCTGTCCCTCATGCTTATGGATCAAGCTGACATCGTCTCAGCATGATGATTTTGGTGAAACAGTTTCCGTTCGTACGAACCACAATTAATGAACACGCCGACTTTTGCAGGATGCCTCGCCTGCAAGCCGAGGCCGACGACGGCGACTAGAACCGTCGTCGCAAAGCCATCGCCGCCGCAGCTGGCCTACTGCCACCAGTGTCAGGAGACGCTGAGGAAAGCAAACGCCGTGAAGTTGCCGTGCTGCAAGAAAGCCATCTGCGAGAACTGCGTCGCCGTGGGGCTGTCGAGCGTCCGAAACGCTAAGTAATGTGTTGCTATGCTCTCCTGCGCCTACATTCCGGTGAAACAATACTCTATGCTCTCTGCCAATCTCTTAAGAATACCCAAGAACATTCCCGTGCTGATGCTGTGCAACTGCGGTACCAAGCTCTACAGCTACAACTACGCCAAGTCCATGGTCAGGAAGGAGGTCGCGCGAGCCGTAGCCAGCGCGGATAGAAGCGGCGCTGAAGAGACCGAAAACACGCAGTCGTCGCCATCGCCCACCAAGCGAAGGGCTGCTACGGCGCTGGTCGACCGGCCCAGTGCTGGCCGCAACACCAGTCACTGCGACAAAGCTTACTCCGACACTGGCGATAACAGTTCAAGTTGCGACCGGACCCCTGTGATCCACCTGACAAACTGCTGTCACTACTACTGCAGCCGGTGCTTCGTCAAGCTCCTCACGAGAGCGCTAACGCTGGGTACCGTAGGCCCCGTCATTAGCTGCGCACAGAGACGCACCAAAGCGCCACTTCGACTTTTAGAAAAGCTGCCGTCGTGCGACTGTCTCACGGATCCATTCTGCCAGCGTCCAGTGACAGCCACCGACCTGGAGGAATTTGTCGGCCAGTACCCAGAGTACGTGGAGCTGTGCTTCGCAGCCGCGGAAATCGTCGCCATCTCTTCCATCTGAAAGAAGCTGCACACGGTGATATTGTGCCTAATAGACGACAGTGATCAGCTGCTCAAACAGTGATACATAGATCGATGGGTCGACGAAACCGAAAACGTGATGGCCGAAATGGTGTGGGAGTGTGCGTATCAATTTGACATGAGAGAGAGAGAGAAAGATGAGAGAAAGTGAAATCGTCGATAGCCGGCTTGAGACCTGAGAATGCCCTATAATAGTTGCCTTGTGTTTTCAGTTGGAGGCGTAGGAGCATTGTTTCCGACCTGCGTAGTGACAAGTTTGTAGACGATTGCTTGTTCAACCAGAAGAGAACTGACCCCACAGACACCCGTGTGAATCATGGTCTTCCCTTAGCCTTGGAACAGCGAAACCGAATCGTTTCCTTAGTATTGAGCCTAGGCCAAGACCATTCGTTGGCCGACCCCAGACGTCGGTCAGTTCTTATCGACGTCGTCGACTTCCGGCCTGTCTTCATGTGCCCCGCTCTCATCGAAGGCGACCGGAAGTGTCGTCACGGCAGGGGCAGTAGGGGGCGGCGGCGGAGCGCAGGTGGTAGGCGGCGCGTCGTAGACGGCTTGGGCTGGAGCGAGCGCTGGAGGCGGCAACTTCTGGGGTAGTTGCTGAGGCACCGACATCATTGGCGGCGGCGGGGGCGGCGCCTGCTTGGTCGTCTCCTGGCTCTTGGACAGGTCGCGCACCATGCGCGCCTGACTGATCTCCGACAAGATCTTGGCCTCGTCGCGCAGGTAGCGGTAGGCGGAGGCGGCCACCTGCAGCATCCACACCTGCCACAGCATGTAGAGGACGTAGGCCAAGGTCGTCAGGCCGCCCGCCGTGTAGGTGATAGTCACTATAGATGAGAGATTCATCGATGAATATAGATGAGAGATGAGAGTCAGACACCAAGAATATCCATTATAGACGCCGACTCGGGTCAAAGTTGTGACTTGTGAACGCCTCCCATTGTCGCTCTGGAATCCAGCCCTTGACCAAGCTCACGAGCGCCACGCTGCCTCCGAATGTGACGGCCAGATAGAGTAATCCGAATGAGAAGGTCATGCCCAGCCAAAGAACCTGAGGAAACAACAGCGGCAAATCAGGAATTCATCTAGCGCACACGCGTAGGTACACTGTGTTTGGGGGTACCGACTCTGAATACGATGTCGGGCATGATGAGGCCAGCCAATCCAAAGACGATGCCGAGCAGTGTGCATACGCACACAGCCACCATGACAATCACGGGGGCCATCAGTGTCATACCCAAACCCAGGTCCAACCCATAGAAGAGGGCGAATCCGAAGATCGCCAGGTTCAGCCCCGTCACCAAGGTCAAGCCAGTCTGAAGGGAGAATCAACAATGTACTGCTTTCGAGCGAAGTTGCGTTCATGTTACCGCCGTTTCTTCGTGATGTTACTGCAAAACTACTTACTGCTCGCCAAATCAGTGATGATTTGTACATATTGGGAAATATGTTACTTCCGACTGATCAATCTACATGGTATCGTCATAATTGACACACTGTAGCTAGAGCTCAGCTAGAGCAACCATACTATGTACGCAGGCCAATGATATTATGTGCGAAATCGAGTTCGCTGCAGAACCGACAGTGGCGCGGCAGCAGCCACAGCAGCACTGGTAATCGGGGTTTTCCTCGTCGAACTCGTTCAGCTTCTCAACCAAGGTCGCCATTGCTCCCTCCTTCCGGCCGATGGAACACGGCGCCAATTCGCGCCGCCTTCAATGTGTCGGTTGTTATTGTACAATGGCGCTCGTTCACTTCAAGCCGCGCAGTACTAGCCGAGCGACGGAGGACTGATGTGAAGCAGCCACCAGAAATCCGGACACCGAAGTGGTGCGCGCGCTCGATGGCGACACAGCGAGGCCGCAAGAGGTGTGTTCAGCTGCTGTTTGATCGGATGACCGTGAACAGACGACAGAAGGAGAGGAATTGCGTTGAAGAAATTCAAGCCATCTATCAGTAACCGAAGCACGGCACTTCTTTCACTGGAAACATATGCATTGTGAAAACTACTGTACTGCAAGGTATAACTCAGGTTGCCAGCAGAGCATTATGTTTATGTGCGGGTACACTGTGATGGTGCGCCTATCGACGTTTCATTCAACTGAGTGACAACAGCTCATCATTACACGACTTCCATTAGTGGGCGAATTTCGCTTCGGTCGGCCGTGAGCACGGCGGACAAGGGCGGGTCCATTTTCGCCTTCCATTTCTCAGATCCGTCCAAGTTCAATGGGTGAATGTGGCGACGAAGGAGAAGGGGGGAGTGGGCGCCAAGGTCGACCTTCGTCGATCGCCGATTGCGTCGGAGAGGAGAGGCGGGAGCGCGGCCCGTGGAGCATCTTCTCTAATTCGGGTGCACGCATCACGCGGTGCGCTAGCCTTGGGGCAAAATCGCGCTTCCCTCTCGCACGGCTCCGACGGGCCGCTCTCGTCGGCGGCTCACGTGTGCGTCGCGCGTGCGCGACTCTACTACTCTACTCCGCTTCCCCAGTTGTTGCGCGTTCGCCCCCCTGGCTGACGAACCAGTCAGCCGGTCGCGTGCGTTCGCCCTCCTCCTCCCTGTTGTCGTCGTCGGCGGCGGCGGCGGCAGTCGTCCCGTCCCCCTTTGCTCGTCCTCTTCTCTCGCGCGCGCGTGTTCCAATTCCATGCACAAACTGCGCCTCCGCCAAGAGCGGCGCGCCTCGGGCGACCCGAGCGCGCGGCTTTCACTTTCGTTTGCATCCTGCTGAGCAAACTGAATCCGTCTTCGACTTCGTTAGAGCAGTATGAATAACAATCAGTTTCCCTCGGTCAATCCATTCCTGCTGTCCCCGTCGATGCCGAGCTTTACTCACGCCAACTCTACATTCCAACCGAGCGGGTCGCCGATCTTGCTCGATCACCGTCCGAGCCTTCCTGAATCAACCTCGAGTCTTGTGGAAGCGCTGACGTCGCTCTCTTCGCCGCTCTACGTCAGCAGACCCATACCCTTATACGCCATGCCCGCTTCCGTCCCCCTGTTCTTCCCCACGACGTCGCCGTCCGGCGCGGTCAACCTCAGCCCTTGCCCACTGACGGAGACGCTGTGCGAAAACTACGTCTCGCCCCGTCGGCGCCAAAGCGGGAAGCACGCCGCCGCCTCTTCTGTCGCCAGCTCGGACCATCCGGAGGAGCAGCCGAGTCCACGGAGCGCTTTGGTCGCCTCGCGTCCAGGTGACCCGACTCATGCGTAAAGTATCTTTGCTCTATGGTTGCACTCGGATGTGGTCATTCATACCGCGCTCTTGTCTGCACTCTGGTGCGCAAAGCCTGTTCGTGTGCGTTCGTGGCCGTTCTCCGATCGGCGTGGGGGCAAACTCAAAATTTGAACTGGCTTTTGTTCGTCGCGCCAATTAGGGAGGCTCTGCGGCGGCGCTGGGGGCGAAATCTTCCATTCCGACAATGGTGCCGTCCAACCAACCAGACGGCCTTGAAAGCCCCTCCCCCCCGCCTTTGTGTCCCACTGTCAGGTAGGCAGGCAGCCAGCGAGCGAGCGGACTGACGGACGGACGGCTGTCGGGGTGGCAGAGGGGAAGGAGAAGGCGGCGGGGGAAAGGACTAGTTTTTTCGTCACGCCAGCCGGGCATTCCCGTTCGTCGTCGTCGGAGGCCCAAGGTCGCCCTTGTCGCTCTCCCTGTCCCACTTTCACCGGTTGGATGGATGGACGGACGGGCGGATGGGCAGCGCGACGCGGCCCGGCTTCTAAATCGGTTGAGAGGGAAGGGGGGGGGGGCACCCTCCAATAGGAATTATTCGTCTCAAGGTCGACGGCATTTTTCGCGAAGGGCGCCCCTGGAGCAAGCTCTTTCGAGAGTTCACTGACCGTCTTCCTCCTCTCACAGACGGATCAAAAAAGCCCACACAGCCGCCAACAATTGAAAATGGCTACATACGTACGTACTACCTCTCCTTGACGCTTCCAAGCGCACGCAAGTATGCACCACAATTTGCAATCACACAGTTTCCTGGTCGTTCCTCGCACTACATTGCTGTTTTGCACTCATAGTTAATTTGCCAACTCTACAGTGTCTGAAACACAGCAAAGCCCTCGCCAAAAGACGAAGTTTCCACTTCACCTCCCACCACCAATTAGCGTCCAGTTTAGATTATTGCCAGATGAATTAACACCGTCATATGCACATGCTCTAACAATTCTGTCTGAAGCCAGTAGGGCTGTCTATCTATGTACATCAACCCATCGACTAATGCTGAGCGGATTAAAACAGGAGCAATTCGACACTAAATCCTGCAATGTGTGCAAGTATGTGACAAAACCGACAGTATAGCGAATGAAAAGTTTGGGAACATCCGAAGAGTCGATGAATTAAGAGGCCCAGTTGAACCCCTCCAAAAAGTGCCCCCACCCCCACTCTAAAGGACGACGTAATCGTCGGGGAGCTTATTGGACTTGGAGGATTTACGCTAAGTCAATTACCGTGTTATTGCGCAACTATGACACTGCTATACTTCTGCTGCAAATTAATTAATACCTGTACTGAAGTGGCATTGCAAAACTCATACAGTCTAATGTGTACAAGGTATTTTGATTCTCAACTTGACAAGTACACATTGGAAGGGCAATTCCCCCCGATGGGGGTTGAAAAAAACATACTGACTGAATCTCTACATGGTTTCCATGGATTAAAATGCCCCGCAATTAAAATGGAATGGAGTAAGTTGATAAAAATATTTCACGCGTTGCCCCATAATATAATAGGAGTATTCCCCTGGTGTTTAAAATTTACCAAAAGGGGCACGTGCAAATATTTTAATGAAGCCAGCCTACATCCTGTATTTTAATGTGAGAATTTGAATTATTATTTGAATTTTGTAGCTTTGTATATCGTATCGTACTATAGGTTAGTCTAACCCACCCCGAAATAAGACGCCTCCAAACCAAACAGTGCTTTGTCTCAGAGACACGCACCTACACCACAATACATTCTCAAAGTGCAGATTATGAGCGACCTAAAGGACGTGTAGGGCCAGAGGGATACCCCTCATTTTGTCCTTCGGTATACTGCATATAGTGGCCTGTGGCCATTGTGACCTTGTGACCTCTGCAGGTCAGGCAGTGGAGGACCGCCGTCATTGAGAATCGTCCCAAATGTATACAGCGTTGCTAAGAAGGCGTAGGAGGAGTGAGCGGAGCGGGTGCCAGTGGATGAGAGAGTCTCGTACCTACGCATCTTTCGTCTTTTCCTTCCCGTTGTCTCTCTCTCTCTCTTTCTCTCTCTCACGGGACATAATGGGGCCAAGGTGGGACATGTGTCGGCGGTGTGCCTTCGCCCCTGTTTGTGTATT